>CABFOQ010049028.1:0-10693 GCA_900660455.1 Gephyroberyx darwinii | reverse complement strand
CACGTTAAAAGGACCTGCCTGCAATTGGCCTTAATTGGCCACAGCCGGTGCTGGATAAAGAGAGAGTCAGCCCACTGCCTCAACTCTACCCTGCATCCAACCTATGCCTCCGCCACACCCTCCCCCCAGTCTGCCACAGTAAGGTCTAGAAATACCACATGGTGATCTCTTTTCTCCTGCTTGGCTGATTGCATTTGGTATCAGATCATGCTTGTGTGTTCTAGGCAACCAGAAAAGCCTGATATTCCAGCTTTTTTGCACGGTTGTGTCAATTAAAATATTGCTTTCTAGGAATCTTGACAAGCCTCTGCGCTGCTACACTTAGGAAAATCTTCCCTTCTATGAGGCAAATAGGCAAAAACTAATCAATATCTAACAAATCTTTCCCTTTGGGAATGAAAATCCCACCTGCCCTACACCATGATCAAGG
The DNA here is from genome assembly GCA_900660455.1 of Gephyroberyx darwinii. Taxonomy (NCBI): domain Eukaryota; kingdom Metazoa; phylum Chordata; class Actinopteri; order Trachichthyiformes; family Trachichthyidae; genus Gephyroberyx; species Gephyroberyx darwinii. The sequence continues at coordinate 10,263 of CABFOQ010049028.1, read as the reverse complement.
AATAACTTCTCCAATGCTATCTTCATAAGCTTCCACAAGAATCTCGACATGTCTGGTGTACTTTTATACAGCCAGTAGGGGACTCCATTACGTCCTGGGCCAATGAAGCCCTTGCACGCCTTATTACATTCTACACCTCTTTCCACTTGGGGAGGCTAACATCTATCTGGTGGTCTATTGCTCCAAGCGTGTGGGTTATCTCCCTATACCTTTCCCTATCTGTATTCACCTTTTCTAGGTGGTCTACTAACTTCTGCTTTGTTGCTTTCAGACTGCCATTCTTCTCTAAACAGATCTTCTTTCTTCCTTCTATTTTCCCCAAGAATTTCTGCTCTCCTCAAAGATGCCAAATGATTTTTCACATTTCTATGCAGGACATCAATAGCTTTTCTCACAATCTATCACCTTCCGCCACTGCTTCCTAAACTACCTCCTTTCTTGGACGAGTCTGTCAATACGCTGCTGTCGCCTGGACTTAATTTGTTCTGCAACTACTTTTATCATTATTTTTCATAAACTCCAAACCTTTCTACCCTAGAATTTTATATAATATCCCCTGTTTTCTCTAGGTTTTACTCAGCTGTTCTCTTAAGCCTATCAAGCACTCTTATCAACTCTCAATTAATAGCTTCCCATTCACTTCTCTTAGTAGCCCTCAGCTATTTTACTCTAGCGTTTTACCCAGTGTGCTTTTCCTTTCTTGGCTTGCTGGCCTCAATGCCCTTGTGGCCTAACATTTCACTGCCAGTGCCTTCCACCTCAGTAACAAGGATACTGATATCCTGTGAACTATGGTTTTACTTCCTGCCACTGGACTTCACCTGACTGGCTTCCTAAAAAATACTGGTCAATGAACGGTCCCTGAACACCCTCTGACATTTATTTCTTCCTTGATGTATTCTGGGACCCTCAAGAGTTTGTTTTCCCAGCCACAGGAGCTTCTGCTGAAGTGCCCTCCTTACTCATAGTCAACTGCACTCCAAGGTCTATAGTCACAACCTGCCTGAGAGTCTTCTTCCACCCCTACTCTATACCTAACCCTAACCAAAGTTTTAGTCAAGGTTTAGTCCAAGTTGTGCTATTGTCACAATCCTTTCCCAGTGGGGGAACGCAATCTTCACATTATACATGTCCACAACACATAATCTCCATTTCAGTTTGTGCTCATTTAACAACATTGTGAGACTGTTTCCTGTGTTCATTTGATCAGATAATCATAATCACTTTATTTTGATATAGCATAATTATTTTATGCTCTGCTACAGTTTATGTAAATGCTGCAAATCAAATTTGTATAGCCCTTAATCACCATAATGTTTCTAAGGGCTTCACAGTGCCCAACATGTGAAACAATAAATGGTTAGTCCACATCCCCCAGCCTTGGACCCTCAGAGGACAAGGAAAAACTCCCAAAAAAACTTTAGGGAAAAATTGAAAGAAACCTCGGGAGGGACTACTCAGAGAGGGATCCCCCTACCAGGACGGTTGGGCGTGCAATAGATGCCGAGTTTGGGTAAGCAGCGTATATACAATGCGTGAGTTTATTATGGTGGGATATCCAGATGTGATGTGGGGCATCACAGCAAACGACAGCTCAGTCAGGACTAGGGGACCACACAGGCGCCAACACTGCCCAGATAGAATGTAAACGCCCGCTCAGTAAGCATCGTCCTAGGAGTAGGGGACCACGCAGACGCCAACGCTGCCGAGCTGCAGCCTGGAACAGATGGGAGACACACCCACACACACACTCACAGACATGATCAGCGTCAGCGGACAGGAACACCAGGAGAATAGGACATGTAGGCAGGATGCTAGTATCCATCTGCAGGAGCCTGACCTAGAATGAGCTAACTGATCTAGCCTTACTCTGAGGAGAGACTGAGCCACTCCCTCAAGGCTGGTCAAATGATTAAGAGAATAAATGGTTTTTAACCTTGACTTAAAGAATTCGATACAGCCTGCCTCTCTGAAAAGACATTGCAATAGTCGATTCTCGATGATACAAAGGCATATACTAAAATGTCTGCGTCTGCCTCTGTTAGCATGGGTTGAATCTTGGCAATGTTGTGATGATAAAACACTGTTTTAGTAGTCTCCTTAATATGTAACTCGAATGAGAGGGTAGGGTAGAATTTTACCCCAAGGTTTTTAACATATGGGCTCTGGGAGATTACACAACTATCAAAATTTAGGGTACTATTCTCAAACAAACATCTATGTCTAGCTGGTCCTACAATCAGTATCTCAGTTTTGTTGCCATTAAGTAGTAAGTTTAGGCCATCCAACATTTGACCTCCGATAGGCAGGCCTCTAATTTTGGAAATTGGGTGTTATCCGTTGGTTTAATGGGTATGTAAATTTGGGTGTCATCGGCGTAACAGTGGAAGTTAATGCCAAATTTGCAAATGATGTCACAGAGTGGTGTCATTATAGTACTGGTCCTAGGACAGAGCCTTGTGGCACACCAAAGTCCATATTGCAACATGAGGTCATGTTGTAAAGGCGCAGTGTGATCTATTGAGTAGATAGGACTCGATAGGACTTAATTGTGTATATCGTAAGCTCAATTGTGTCGAAGGCTGCACTCAGGTCAAGCAGCAATAGTGCTGAGGGTTGAGTTGGAGTCAATAGCTAACAGGAGATCATTGGTCAGTTTCGGTGGAGTGGAAAGCTCTAAAGCCAGATTGAAAGGGATCTACCGTTCGTTCAAGTATTTTGGAGGGGAACGGCAGATTTGAGATTGTCTATAGTTCTGAACTACTACGCGATCATGGTTTGATTTTTTCAATAATGGCTTGATCACAACCATTTTAAAGGCGGAGGGCACAGTGCCAGTGAAGAGCGACCAATTGATTATGTGGCGGGGTGGAGGGGTAAGCAAACAATATATATGTGACCCAACTATGCCACCTGGGGAATTCAGTGACTGAAGCAAGACAGGGACGTGGTTCCAAAAGAAATGCCAATTTATTGAACTGATGACTGGAAGTGTCTGGAGAGAATTGGTTAGAGCTGCAAATCAAATCTTTATGAAAAAGTAATAAAGATGTTACAATAATTTAGTTATTTTAACAGTGCAATACATTTAATAAAAACACTTCAAGTACTTAAATCTACTATGGAGTTACCAAAGGAAAGGTGGGCTTAGGCCAGTAACGGGGAGGCAGCTTACTGTAAGGGTGTGTTCCAGGAGTGCCACAACTTACCCACCACTTGTGTACTCAGGGAAAACGGCAACCACAGCAAACAGGCAACCACTGCAAAAAAAGTGTACAGTACTGTGTCCCAGTGCTCCTATCACTGCAACCGGTGAAGGGAACCACACTAAAGTGCCTAGCCTCCACCACAAGCCAGCCAGAGTGCCACTAGAGAAGAATAACCAAACATTAATCAATGAAAAGAAAATATACAAATAAGCGCAAAACCAGTAGGTTCAATCTAAAATACAACCACCTAGTCCACAAACAACCAATTACAGCAGGCATGACAGGCAAAACTATCAAGGCAAAACAGCAACTGATAAACCTACAATACAAGAAACACATTAGTAACAGGTCTGACACTAAACAATTACCTCAGGTATTTATTGTACCCTACTTACCCCTAACTACAGTGACCATTACCTTGACAAAATGTGTGTTGGCTAAGCAGGGTGGTAAGTCAGGGTGGTAAGAATCCACAGCACTCATGGGCAGAAAATAACTACAGCAGATCAGATTTATCAGTTGCAGTACCACTTCACATGTGCTTGGTGCACAAACAGTGGGAAAACATACCTCAAGTAAGAAATCTCAGCCAGCAGACACCAGTACGACAGGGAAGACAAGAAACACAGAGGAGCCAATATGGCAACCAACAGACAGAGAGAAAGGCAGCCATGATGCCACAGGTGCCTTATATACCCTCAAGCTAATTAGGGGACTGGACCAGGGAGGAGTCAACCTAATGCTATGGGGGTATGTTCAAGATCTAAGAGGGAGTAATGCATTAACATAAAAGCAAGTGTTCCTACTACAATCATATAGAGAATGGAAGGTCCTAGGATAGGGAAAAGGTCTTTAAGTAGATTAGCAGGCAAGCATGCAGGTCGTGGGTTTAGACAACAGAATTAACTTGGTGAGATTGTCTAAGGAAACTGAATCAAACTGTGAGAAAAGACATTCAGCCCGGGAAACACCAAGTGAACTTTTCAGGGGTGAGATGGCACCACCGGTGGAGGGTATACTGGTGATCTCATCTCTCATCTCTAATCATTCAGAGAAAACAGAGCTATCAGAGGGGGAGGGATTGTGTGTTAGCTTAGCAACAGTGTCAAATAGAAACTTGGGTTGTTTTTATTTGCACTGATTAACCTAGAGAAGTGTGCAGTTTTGTCTGACGAGAGTGTGCGTTTATAATTTAACAAGCTATCATTCCAGGCAAGCCGGAAGACTTCGAGTTTGGTCAATCGCTCTAGTTTTCTACAGACTTGTTTAAGTGGTAAGGCTGGTAAGGCTAGAGTTTAGTTTGTTGGTGAAATTGTCGAGTGAGCCAACATAACCAGAGTGGTGCGAGAAAACTGGGCAATTTTTCATATTGTAACGAGGCTGTGGTAGCATTAATACAACAGCTGATATATGTATCTTCACACTTTGGTGTGTGATCAATTAGATCTCAAATTTCGGATAGGGCAGGGAGACCACTAAAGCAGATAGAGGAATGACACGGGCCAAAACTAGGTCAAGGGTGTTGCTGCCTTGGTGGGTTTGTTCATTAACGAATTGAGTGGGGCTGCAAGTATCAATAAGATCTAGGAAGGCCTTACTGAGAGGATCGGTGGAATTATTCAGGTGAATGTTAAAATCACCGTTGATGAGAATATTATCAGCTCGGGTCACTAAGTCCGAGATGAAATTGGAGAACTCTTCTAAGAAGAGCGAATAGGGCCCGTGTGGGCGGTAAAGTACTGCTAAATAAAATGATGGGAGATTCGTAGCTGTAGGGCGCAGAATCAGGACTTCGAAGGATGTAAATTTGTTGTTGTGTTGGGATTAAGATAGGGTTAGGGTAAGGATAGGGTTAAATATCCTGGGCAAACTGAGAACATTAAATAGAGGGAGAAAATTGTTTAACAGAGTTCAATAAGATCATTCATCAGCAGCGCTTTTGATGATAATGATCTTACATTGATGAAGCTCACAGTGAGGCGTTCAGTACTGCCAGAATTTTTGTCAATGTTTATGGCGGCATCCGTGGGTCTAACTTCAATTAAGTTGCTATAATTTATTGTGGGTCGGCAGGAAATTTGACAGGTGGCGTGGCGGAAGAAAGATACAGTCTTAATTGGAAGGACTGTATTGTAATTTTCAGATCAAGAGATGCTGCTTCCAGAGGATGAAGTAAATGCAGACTGGTAAAACTCAACAGTAGATATGGGGGGGAAATGGCGAGGGGGTGGCACAGTCTCAGTCTGATCTACTGTAAACTCTAATCTGGCAGACTCCACACCCCTTGTATCTATATGCCTGGCAGGTTCCCTAATTTCCTGCAACCCGGCGAGCACTAGGGACATGTGTCACCTCTCTCTTAGACATCTGTCTATGTTTCTAGATAATAAAGCAGAGCCTAACCCATTAGGGTGGAGGCCGTCAGCTTTCAGCAAGCCGGGTTTGCCCCAGAAGGAGGGCCAGTTATCTAAAAAGATTAATCCCTTTTCTTCACAAAACCTAGCCAGTGGTTGAGGGAGACTAACCTGCTGTAGTTCTCATCATTACCCCTTGTGAGAGGTAAGGGGTCAGAGACAATTAATCGGTGCCAATAAATCTTCCTAACGAGGTCACAGGTCCTGACTATGTTGTAGTTGGTGACCTACGATTGTCTCATCCTAATGTCATTGGCGCCGACGTACTATAATGTTGCTGTACTCAGTGCGTGGACCATGTGCCTGTTTCTTACCCTTATGTCTAATCCTATGGTAACATAAGTAACAAATAATAAATAATAATAACAAAGTTCGCAATGAAAGTTAACTAAATGTGCCAACTGCTGCTGCAAATAGCCAACTGCTGTCCAAAATTGCTAATAAAACTGTTATATGAAACCAAAACCTGTGTCCAGTTATTTATCTGTTTGTATATGTGTATTTTGAGTGTCGTGCTAAAAAAAAACCTAACGTAAGTAAATGGAACAGAAATGAAAAGAGTTGCCACCTCCTTGGCTTCAGTGTGTGGCTGCTGGTGTGGCCATCACAATGTCCTTGGTTTTAGACACATTCAGTTCAAGGAAAGACCCCTTACACCATGACACAAATTCATTAACAACCCCCCCACACCCCCCAGTTCAACAAGCTAACTCTGACCGTGTCGTCTGCAAACTTTGTGTGTCTATTCTCAAACTTGCTCTGACAGCAATTTGTGTAAAGAATATAAAGGAGAGAGTACACATCCTTGGGGTGAACCAGTGGCTGAGTGGAGCTTGTCTGAGAGGACCCCATTAACTCTCACACACTGATCTGCCAAAAAGCATAAAATCCATCCAATGATGTTAATATCAAGATTAACATCAGAAGTTTCTCTACAAGCAAATGTGGCTAGATGGTCTTAAAAGCAGAAGAAAAATCAAACAGAAGTCTGGCATGAGTTGGGGCCAATACAGGTGACGATACAGGCAGTTCAGCATCAGCATGGCATCCTCTACGAAAAAGAACTCTGCACCTGCTGCTGAACAGCCTGCTTTATCACCTCCTCAAAGACCTTCATCACTAAAGAGATAAGTGCTACCAGTCTAAAATCATTTAAGGTCCTTGGGTTACACTTGGTGACAGGGACAATAGTTGAGTGTTTCCAGATTACTGGTATCTTTTGTAGCTTTATTCCAAAAAATAATACAACAAATAACGCAGAGCTGCTCAGCACAAGTCTTAAGCAACTTACCACAGATCTCATCAGGGCCCGGGTTCTTTCTGCTATTGGTGTGCTTAAACAACAGTGTCAAAATCAATGGTGATTTTTGACTCGACTTAGTCCTGCTCCTCAACTCATCTGTCTGCTCTGTAAAATCTAGATTATCAAACCTCAAGTAAAACTCATTAAAACTGTCAGCTAGTTGTGTATCAGAGTTAAAACCATCAAGACTAACTGCTTTATTCCCCTTCTCTTAACACCTGGTCATTTTTTCATGCCGTTGCAGGCAGCTCTTGAGTTATTGCTTCTAAACTCTGTCTCTATCTTGTCTTTGTAATTAATTTGAACTTTCTTAATTTCAGCCCTTACCTCTTTCCTTATTTCCCTCTCCTTGGTTGCATCACCTCTATTAAAAGCAGCTTTCCTTTGACTTATCAAGACTTTTTAATTCTTTTGAAACCCAGGGTTTGTTATTTGGGAAGACTACCACTTCCTTGGTAGGGATCACAGAGTCTTTACAAAGCGTAATGTAGCTACACACAACGTCAGTAAGTTCATTTGTATCGTCTGAAGAGTCCAATAACACTGACCAGTCTGCGCACTCGAAGCAGCCCTGAAGGGCAAGTGAACTGTCCTCAGTCCAAACCTTCACCCTATGCTTCACCACCTGCTCACGTTATAACACAGTCTTATACATCGGTAGGAGGTGGACAACATTATGATCTGATGATCCGAGGGTCCACCAACAGATTTATAAGCCCCCTTAATAGAACCGTAGCACGTCTAAAGTTTTATTATGACGCGTGGGGCATGAGACATACTGATAAAAACCCGACAACGTGCCCTTTAATTTGCAGTGGTTCAAATCTCCCAATATAAAGTTGGGGGAATCCGGTGAGATAGATTGCAGTTGTTGTGTCGCTTTGAATATTACATCAGCAGCTGATTTGGCATTTGCTTTAGGATGTATATAAACCACGGTGACAAATAATTGAGGGAATTCCCTCGGGAGGTAAAAGGGCCTTAGCGACACAGAAAGCAGCTCTATGTCTGCTAGACAGAGATGTTCTCTTACAGTAACATTACTGCACCATCTGCGGTTAATATACAAGTAAACACCCCCTCCCTGTGTCTTCCCCATCACAGTCACGATCGAGTCGAATAGGATTCCCGAAGCCATTAATATCCAGGGAAGAATCCATCTCCATACTTGTCAGCCAAGTTTCAGTCAACGTCATGATACAGGCTTCTCTATATTTGCCTAAATGAGTGGCATTGGCTTGCAACTCGCCAATTTTATTCCTTAAAGACTGCGCATTTGCCAGGATCATAGAAGGCAGTGGAATGCGATTATTCTGTAATTCTTGTCTGATCCGCCTGTAAACACCACCCCTTCTTCCTCGTTTCCTGACATTAACTTTCCCAGGGTTATGCACTTCGTTTTTAGACATCTGATCATGGGGCTCCGCATCTAGGGTAGATATGCCAAACAGTGGATTATCCATAAAGTAGTCCAGTGCTTGTCAATTCCATTGTAGCCCCAATTGAAATTCCTGTGTGTACTGAATTCTGATTGTTTGGGAATGGTGAAGGCCCAAAGCGATATTCAAGATAGAAATGGCCACAAACAGGAAAAGGATCTCGTTAAAAGTATCTTGTTATCTTACAACAACAATAATTGGGACAATGACAGTTAAAATTTAGGGTTAGTTTTAAACCCTAAATTTAAAACACAATAAAACACAATACAACACAATACTCAGACACACAGACGCTCAAGACCTGCTGGTCACCACATGAGCAGTGCCCCCTCAAGAACAGAACAGTAAAACGATTAGCAAATCGGGCCGCTGGAACTGGCGAGCTCTCTGACGCCCGGAGACCAAGGACTCGTCTAAGGTAATCGGCCTATCCGCTTCTAACTGACAGACACGTCTCTCTAATAGAGACAACTTCTCTAAAATGAGCACACAAGTGGAACAAGAAGCCATGCTTACCCTTGCTGGTAACGTTTGGGAGACTAGATCGGGTTGTATGGAGAAGCCGGCGGCTGAGATTAAAAATACACTGGTGAAAATTGACAGGGTCAGATAAAAGAAAAAGAATAAAGCGACGGTGTAGTTGTCTAGTGGAATTCGGCGATCTAAAGTTTTAGATGGAGCAAAGTTTAGCGGAGCTAGACTGTTTGCAAAACACCGGGCGGCAAAAACAGGAAGCAGGAACAAACGTATGTCTTACAAGAATGACAACATGGATATTCCATAGCTGTGACCTATACTTTTATATTCAGGAGAACAAAATAAAAACATATTTTGTGCTTCAACTTCTTGGAGCCCAAACAGTTCAAAATCTCAAATGTGTGTATAACTATTTGCAATTCTTTCTTAGGGGGACTGAAAAAGGGGTGGTTCTGATAAATGGATCCATCATGAATGTCCCCGCTAAATGCCCTGGTATCCCCTAAAACAATATTCCTTGAGTCACTTTTTTTTTTTAAACAATGATTATTGATTTTTCAATAATAAACAAAAACAATGCATAGTACAACAATACAATGCACATCTGGAGACAAGGGAAAAAGTAAAAAGTAATACACATAGTATAACTATATACCTACACTAAGTATACATACAGTCATATGTGATATCAAGCATAGTTTTCGAAAGATACAGTGGAAGTAGTACAGTAGAATGATATACACAAGGAATGTAAATAATTAATGCATAAAGACAACCAAGAAATGTAAAACAAAAGTTTCTCTTATTCTATACAGTTTCTCTTATTCTATATGGGTAACTATTGGTAACAAAATGCATAAACAAACAATCACCTTGCAGACTTTTCCTCCCCCCCCCCCACCTCTATTCATCTTCTGGCTCATCTAAGACATTCCCCAAGTCTCTATGTTCGATAAAATGTATAAACAGGCCCCATATCTTTTTGAATACTCCCTGTTTATCCCTGTGATTTTCTCCAAGGGTAGGGTTAGAGATAATTTCCTAACCCACTGACTTATTCGTGGCCTATTTATGTTTTATGTTATATTATGTCGTTTTGCTTGTAACAAACATAAATCTAAGAAGATTTGCTCACCTTTCTGTATACCGTGCCCATTCCCATATAAACTCAGGATGAATAATTTGGGCTGCAAGGTCAGTTTTATTGCTAAGATCTCTTCTATCATGAGTCTCACCTCTTCCCAGAACATTTGTATCTTTTCACATTGCCACATACAATGCCATAGAGTCCCTCTTGACTGCTCACATTTGGTACAATCATCTGTAAAATTGCTGTTAAATTTGTTCAATTTAACTGGAGTGATATATGTCCGCATTAACCAGTTATACTGCAAAAGTTTTAGGCGAGTATTGGCTGTTTG
>CABFOQ010049027.1:0-15501 GCA_900660455.1 Gephyroberyx darwinii | reverse complement strand
CTGTTGTCCTGGTACCAGCGAGACAGGCTCTCCACCTCCTCCAGGTAGGCCTTCTCGTTGTTGGTGATAAGGCCTACAACAGCAGTGTCATCACAGGGGCTACAGCAGAGGGCTCAAAACACAGCCCTGGGGGGCTGCAGTGTTGAGGGTGAGGGTACATGAGGTGAATCTCACATAATTCCCCTTCCTGTTGTCCAGGTGAGATAGGGCAGTGTGGAGGATGTGGGAGATGGCATCCTCTATGGATCTATTGGGGCGGTATGCAAACTGTAAAAGGTCCAGTGTGTTGCGCAGTGAGGAGGAGATATAGTCCTTGACCAGCACTTCAAAGCACTTCATCACCACAGAGGTGAGTGCTACTGGTCGATAGTCATTTAGGCAGTTTGGTCTTGGTTTCTTGGGTACGGGGGTGATGGTGGACTCCTTAAAGCACGTGAGTATGACAGACTGGGCCAGGTACAGATTGAATATGACTGTGAACACCGGTGCCAGCCGGTCAGCGCAGGGTTTGAGGACATACCCGGAGATTCCGTGTGGTCCTGCTGCCTATCTGGTGTTCGCTCATTTGAATGTCCGTACATCATGTTCAGAAAGGACTAACTGTTTCTCTCCCTCTCTAAGTTTGTGAACCCTACAGTGAGTGGTCATTATTTCAGAGATGAGCACATACTGTATATCATATATAGCCTTTAAAGTTTTATATATATTCATTGATAACTGTGTCTTTCTTTATCTTTTGCTCAACCTGAATTGAACAAGAAAGAGAAGAGGCCAGAGACAAAGGGAGATGAGGGGAGGAGAGAAATAAGAGGAAGCAAGAGAAGAATACAGAAGGGGGGGATGAGGAGAGAGACAGCAAAGCAGCACACTACAATATATCACTGTAGGCCTGTACAGAAGTGTTAACTCTGCTGCTTCATACCAAAGTATGTCAAAGCGCACCAGAGTGATGCATTTTGCTGCTCAAGGGAGGATGCCCCTGGACCCCCCTACTATGGTTCTGTAGCTGCCTCTGGGCTGAGCCCTGAATATTCCAAAATCCTTACCTAATGCCCCTATACAGCAATATCCCTATGTCTAAGTGCCAGTCAAGCATGCTGAACTGCTTCTTTAGGGGGGCATGTTCACAATGTTGCTAGGTGCTACACTTCTTATTGTTCTATGTTTAGACTCTGATAATATCACCTCCAATCTTACTTTTGCACCCATAAAATCCTGTTTTGCAAGATATAGAGGTTATTCAAGGCCCACGTTCCCATACAGCGCAACACTGCTAAGTCAGTGTAGTATACTCCTATAACAAGTGAATGGCTTCATTATACATTAAGGCAGTGAGTAGCATCTAAAAACTGCATGACAAATTACAATGAAAATGAAATGATTTAATAGTACAGAACACATGAGCTGACATAAAAAGGTAGCCGGTAGCCTGCTAAACTTGATTCATGGTGTTGGTCCACAGTCAGTAACATTGGCTGAACTATTGGTAAAATTAGCCACCTCTGATAATAAGTCAAGTTTAGCCACGTTGAACCTGCTCCAGACCGGGTTTGGCTCAACGCATATGTCTCCATAGTAATGTAACTGGCATCCATTCAAGTTTACTTTGTGAAAGAATAATCCAAGAAGTTAATCAGATTTACTGAAATAAGTTTGGCATACTGCTTAATTTCCATGACCCGGGGATCATTTCATGAAGTGTGAAGTGGCTTTCCTGAGGAGCTAAGGCTGGAAAGATCAGTGTCATCTAAACCACTTGTCAAATATATTTTACACACTTTTACACATATTACACACACTGATTATGCATAGGTAAGGAAGAAGGCCCCAGTCCGTCATATAAAGATCGAGGAATGTGATCTAACGCTCAGAAGAACATGCTGAGAGGAAAGACTTAAGGAGACTTCTATATGGTGCTTGATTGACTTTTGGCTTGTTAATTTAGGACACCGCTTCAATTGGAATATCACAGGGGAAAAGGAGCTGCAACTGAGACTATCCCCCAAAGTAGACACAGTCTGGCCAGCCTATTTTTGTGGTATATTTACCCTGTCCTGCAGAAGGACTTTGATACTAGCTGTATACATAAACACATAATGTTTTTGTCATACTGAAATTCAAACATTTACACTATAGTACAACAACTTAGCAACATTAGATGATGACTTCTTGCATCAGGACTTATTGTCTTGACCACAACCTTTTGCAAGCAGCAACCAACGTTATAAACTAAAATTACAATAGAAAGCAGAAACAATATATTCACTATTGCTTCTCTAAATCAAATGTCACTATTCCAAAATGTTTGCATTTATGTTTATTTCCAGGTGGCAAAGTTGCATTCTGATAGAAGAAGAAAAAAAAAACTTTTTATCTCAGGTACCATAAGATGAAGAGGTAGGCTGGATAGGTTTGATCCCTGCAGATCTGGGGGGGTTTTTTTTTCTCTTGTCAAAGTTTTCAAATCTGAATCAGAAATTTCCCAAATATTGCACCCTTAGCTGGTAGTGATGGTTTATGAGATTACTACTAAACTTTGCTTTGTGGGTTAAGATTGAAACTCAAATGGGTCAGACAGCCAGAACAGGATGAGGGGTAGAAGTAAAGCTGTGGTAAGACTTCAGTTGCACTTGAATTTCCATTTTCAAATGGCCAAAAAAATTTGATTTTGTAGGCCCAGTTGGGGCATGGCTTATCACATAGGTAATAAAGGATTTAAATTATAAGTATGAAACTTGGCACATATACCAGGACCTCAACTGGGAGCACACATAGCGAATTTCAATCAGTTCTAATCAATTTTCACAAAGCAGGACTTTGAATAAGTTCAATAATATCAGTGCAAAGATGTAGGTATTCTGATACTAATAAATAAATGTTTCTATCATTATAGCATGCCATGATTGTCAAAATTCATTATGTCAACATGTTCATACAACGCTAGAATCCATTAATGGACTTGTCATGGTTTGATTTGAAAGGGCAGGGATTAGTACATATATTTGAAATACAGTATTGTGCAAAAGTCTTATGCACCCTAGATTTTTTCATATAAATTTAATAATAAACTTGGTTTTCTGCATTAGTGTTTTACATTACTGCTCTTCATAGTAAATCTTTTGATATTTAGAAACTTTTCATTTCATCTTCACTTTACGTTTTTTTTTTTTTACATGTGCTCAAGACTTTTGCATAGTATTGTATGTATTGGACTACTTCGTGTGTTTTGTAATTTGCAGGTGTAAAAAATAATTTTACTTGTAATTTGCAGTTACTATAATAGAATACTGTTTTTTTTAATTTCTACTTTGGGTCAACTGTGTTTTCCATTAAAGATAGAGCAGTTACAAAGAAGCCCTTGGAATACATACATACGATATGTACTAGTACATAAACATAGACATGCACCAATCAAACCTAAAGGGCAGATAATGGCCTAAGCACTTTTCAAGGTATATGATCTACTTTCTACTGTGTATCCAGTACCAGGGCTCACATGCCCTCACATCATATGGGGTGTTAAGGTCTGCAACCATTTAAAAGTTAAGGCTACTCTGTATATCCCATACAAAGAGAGACACAGCAGTGCGAGATAAGTTCATTTTTTTTGTCAGTAAGATTCAGGTAGTTTATAGCCTGAAATATTAATAAAATGGAGCAAGAGGAGCATGGGGTCAGAGTGAGAGGTTTAGAAGTCAGCCAAGCAAATGTGAAGTCTCCCATAGGTTTGAAAATAAGTTTATTCTCATAGGTTTGAGAATAAACTCTCCCACTGCCAATGTGCACTCAGCTTCTACAAGCCACAAGGACTCTGTAACACATTTTTTAATTGGGTCTATAAACCTCCTTAATTTTATGCTGAGTTCCATGCCCTGAAAAAATAATGATGTTCCTGACTCCATAGTTTTCAAATTCCCTTTGAGTATGGATTCCTGTCTGTCCTTGTGTGAGATTATTCAACAGCTTCAATTTCATTGATCTGAGACATTGTTCAAATTGGTTTGGTTTGCCTTTGAACAGATGTTGGCATATAGATGAGTGCCAATTTTCCAGGATCTCTTATTCTCTTTTCATGTTATTTGTTTATTTTAAGTGAACATTATTTCGCAGGTAATGTATATAGTAAGTTAAAAGCATTAAGACAAATTACCATATAATGGTATAGTGCTCTCTTGTCCTATTAAAATATTATTTGCTTTTACTAGTCAGTTCCTAATTATTGGACCAGAGTTATTCATCCAATCACTAAAGATGTTTATTTTCAGCTGAGTGGTAATATAATGTCAGTCTGTTGTTGTGCCCTCCCACCATTCACACAGAAGGCTTCCAGAATTCTGTATGACTCATATCTAAGCCTCACTGCAGAGAGTTTATATGTGATGTGAATACTTATCAAGGCAACAATTCCTAAACTCATTTCTACATTTTGCACTTGTATTAGCATACTCATCTTTGACTACATCAGTGGGACTGTCTGTATGTTGTCTATACCAACAATCGAACATGATTCAGCATCAAACCATGACAATAGACAGGATGCAGAAATGCTGTTTGAGAATGAATGTAAAAGGAAATGCACACAAATTTCCACAAAATCCTTGCTTACTATTCTGGATTTGCTCTCTGAAAACCCATTTAGGTCTAATTTTTAATGGATTGAGAACTGAACAGTATTAAGATTGAACATGCACATAATCTATTGTATTCCAATATCATTAAGAGTAGAGAGAAAATGTATGCAATGTGACTTATGTATTCTACTTGTTTACTGAGAAATATTTCTATACTTCTTTTTCTCGAGCTTGGAAGTTGTATTTTGTTTATTTATTGAGTGTATTTTGAGATGGGAGGGGGAACGTTAACTGACCAACTGAAATAACTGTTGTTTGACGTCATGACTTTATTTTTAGAAGGTAATATATGGGTGTGGAAGTGCCTTTTCATGTTAGAATCAAAATACAAACACGTAACATACACACACTGATGCAGTGTTTCTTCCACTGACACACAGACAAACACACACGCACGCGCGCACACACACAGACAGATGAAAGCTTTTCTCCTCATACCAGGCAAATGCATACTCACACCTCCTGATGAGTTATATTTGTTTGCACATGTACATGGGCTGCTGTGATTTCAAGGGGTTACTGCGCTTTTGGGTGTGAGCCCCTTCAGGCTGGGGGCACACTAGAACACTTTTAAAATCCTGACCAATTTTAATACACATTGCATCAGATTGCTCGTAAATTTGCTCACATTAGACAGGGTATTAAACACACTAAACAATATAACAGAGATTATGCTGCTGACTCCTGCATCATTGACATGGACCTCTAATCTTGCAGGAACTCGCATGACCAAATATGTATTAAACATTGTATTCATATGCACATTAATGCAACATGCATCAATATGCACTAAAATAAAACAAAGAAAAGACCATAGAAAGAGTGTTTGGGTAAAGCTGTGGCTGGAGAGACACAGTCAAGGTGGGCTGTACACTTTGCAGCAAGAGCTTCATCAGAGAAAAGGTAATGGTACTTAGGCTAGTAACTTACATTCATCATAGGACAGGAGTTGCTAGCCCTGATCCAGGACCCTTTGGGAGGCTATCATCATCTGCGTTTTTTACTTCTTCCAAAGGCTCCTGTCCTGCTCCATTGACTTTTTCCCCTACGAAAGTCGGCAGGGCCCATAATGGAAAAACAATGTTGAATTTCACTTATCCCAGTAGATGTCCTTCAGTTGTCTACTTTCGCCGCCGTGTCTATGGAATGCCATTTAAGTCAATATTAAATAAATAAATATGGCTATGAAATAAATCCTGAAATAAATAAATGAGGCAATAAATACATAAATAAATGTAAATATAAATATATAAATGTGTCAATATAGTTCAATAAATAAATATATAGGTTTTTATTTAAAAAAGGACTTTTATTTCATAATTCCACATTTATTTATTTCGGGACTTTTATTTCATAATGCCACATTTATTTCCCAGCTCTTTTTATTTCCATCTGTTATATTCAAATGAATGGGACGTAGTTATCTCACAGATTCAGACTAAAGCAACAGCACCAGAACAGCACTGACTCTATATGCAAGCTGTTGCAAAAGGGTCCAACTGCCTCCTCAAGCCCCTCTCCCCCTGCTGGTCAGGGGGGGTGTAACTGCAGGAGAAGGGTCCAACTGCAGACCTCCCTCCTCAGGCCCCAGTTCTGTGAGCCAATGGGGTTTGAGCATGAGTAGTAGGGTTCCGTTGTATGAGGTACATAACTTTCACTTAGTTCACCTTAGCAGGCCACCAAAATCTGTTTATGAACAAATTTGAGGTGAGAAACAAGCAATCCAGTTGCTGAATCTTCACTCATTAGATCTACAAGGCCTAATTTAAAAGTTTGTTCTGACTTTTGTAAGGCAATGGCACTACGACATTGCCGGTTGCCACTGCTTTCTTGGCCATGCTTCAAGCTTGTGGGGGACACCGAAGCGAAAGTAGCAAAGCCCCAAACGACTACACATGTAAGTAACATAGTCTAATACTACTTTAATGTCATTAAATACTACAAAAACGCTGATAATGTATTCATATTTGTATTCAGAATAAACTCTTTGTTGTTGAAAATGTATTTATGGATCCGTCTGCTAGCCTATTAGCTTACTACTATAATTTCCCATAGAGGTTAGTGAGTTAGCTAACATTAGCTTATAGTTTACAATGGGGTTAGTAGAGCTGAAAGAGGCTGTCACCACTTTGCTATGACCCCTCTATGTTTTTGCTCACTTTTTTGTACTTTGGTAGTTTTTCATTTAGATTTCAGGTGTGCACCGTTACCTGGTATGTTATTTTAGAGCTCAATATTTTATCAATCTGTTAATATGTAATTTATTCAACCACTTGTTAGCCTGCGGAGTCATAGGGTGCCGCTTGCCTGCTTTATGTATGATTTCTAAGATCAATGGCACGTCACAGCCTGTGACTTATGTTAATCTAAAAATACACTTTTGTAGTTGTAGTATTGTTAAGCATTGTAATAAGCTGTAGTTTACCTATGCAATTGTCGTTTGGTTTTGTGAAGTTAATTTAGGAATTTTACATGGTTGATTATTTATATTGTTTCTTGGGTTAAGGCAATTCTAAGATGACTACTCATGTTTTTCAAGGGAAGCAACAGCCTGACACAATGCACCTCGAAGTGAAGAGAATGAGGAAAGATGGTCCAAATGTGTTCAACAAAATTGGTATGTTTCTCTTCACCAGTACTGTATTACTCTGTCTCTAGCACCTTCTATGAAAACTGTGCCAATGGTAACACAAATCAGGTTACAGTTGACCTTGCGTTTTTCCATAGGCAAAAGGTTGCATGTAATCAAGAAAAAAAACATGTTGGTGACAAATGTTTAGAGCTGTAACTTTAAACTGTTTTTGTCTTGTAGACCATGGCAAGAGCACACTCCTGGGAGCTGAATTACCTTCAGAGCTCATACTTGTCCCCTGTAATTTGGAACGATTGAAAAGTCACTCATACATATATATTTATATATATATATATATATGACATGAATACATGGGTATTTGTTTTTGTGCATCAATAATTAGTTTAATAACTAATATTGATGTATTTTAATATTTTTAATATATATCAGTATATATAGTCTTCATATATTTATATATGAAGATATATTGTTTTCATATATAGTTTTCATATAATTATATTTTGTTAACTATGACCTGGCAATTGACTTCTGAAAGAAAATGCAATATATCCTCCGACCAGCAGGGGGAGAGGGGTCTGAGGAGGGAGGTGTGCAGTTGGACCCTTTTTCAACAACTTGCCTATAGATTCAGTGCTGTTCTGGTGCTGTTGCTTGAGCCTGAATCTGTGAGATAACCACGCCCCATTCATTTGAATATAACAGATGGAAATAAAAAAAAGAGCTGGGAAATAAATGTGTCATTATGAAATAAAAGTCCCCTGAAATAAATAAATGTGGAATTATGAAATAAAAGTCCCCTGAAACAAATAAAAGTAGTCCTTTGAAAAACGTCCTTTTGTATAAATAAAAACCTATTTATTTATTTATTGAACTAAATTGACTCATTTATATATTTATATTTACATTTATTTATATATTTATTGCCTCATTTATTTATTTCAGGATTTATTTCATAGGCATATTTATTTATTTCATAGGCATATTTATTTATTTAATAATGACTTAAATGGCATTCCACACATGGCATGCGCTACATCTCTTCACAAATAAACTTTTAGACTTTGTTATAGACAGATATACTCCAACATCTTCATTGTAATGAAATCAAAGATGGCTGACAGATGCCTCAAATTCTTCTTCAGCACTTTTCTTCAGAGCAATATGCAAGCTGCTAGCACCGATGGTCCACATTGCAGCTCCGTAATGTTGGCACAGACATATTTTAAATTGACTGTTGATGAGGGGTTAATTGTGGCTAAAAGATTCTGTCGAGGTAATAAAAGGTCATGCACCTAGGCTATTAGAAAAGCAACTGCAGTCTACCTTTTGACCACCGGAGACAGCAGCGTGCGTTTAGCTCGGAAGCAGAGTACCAACAAAAAAAATTGAGGCGTCTGTCAGCCATCGTTGATTTCATTACATTGGAAATTTGGGGTATACCTGTCTTGAACAAAGTCTTTGTGCATAGGAGATGCCAGAGAGCGTGTGCCACCGTGGTGAAAGTAAACAAGCGAAGGATTAAGGACATCTGTTTGGGTAAGTGAAATTCAACCTAGTTGTTTGTGCTGCTCCTTTTAAAAATTAATACAATTTTAATGTTAAAATTGATCAGACATGATCACCTGAAAGCCCTTTGCACAAACTTTCCTCTATTCATTTTTATAATATTTTATATTTTTTGTCAAAATTATCATCTGAATCAGAGCATATACAGACACCTTCAGCCTGCCACAAAACAGCAAAAAGAATTTCTGATGGACCAGCAGGTCCAACACATGCAGAAACCAAAATCTCCAGTAACCTTGACATTTGTCTTTGATTGTTTCCAAGGTACACAGCCTTCCTGGACATGGAATATGGGATATGTCTGCAGATGAACTGAAAGCATTGATTGTGTTTCTGTATTTCCCTGGAATATATGGTGATAAAAACATGGATATCGACGGCTACTGGTAAAAAAAAAGTTAGAACAGACTGTTCAGGCAAACCATGTCAAGGAACCACTTCAGAGAAATCCTGATTATTCCAAAGATAGTTTTACAGTGTGTATTTAACTTCTGGAGGGATTTTGAACTGCTTGACTCATCTAGAATAGGCTAGGTATATTTTTCTTGTTTATCAAGTTGTTATTAGCTGTACTTAGACTGCTTCAGTACTAGTGCTTTATTCAGTATTCTGTTGTTAGCTGCTAGTTGGTCCGTTTGTGTTGTTAGCTTCTAGTTGGTCAGTTTGTCTTTGTAGCCACACCTTCAGGCCTAACTGTTGTTATTTGTCCTTATATCTTGTTGTTTAGCTGTTTTTGATTTAGTGTATCCTTATATCTTACTGTTTTAGCTGTTTTGATTGAGTGTGTTATTTTACTAGCCTAGGGTTAGACAAGTAAGCCCAGTTTCTGTTTGTGTCGTACCCCCAATGGGAGGTAGTTTCACCTGAGCTAGGCCGATTGACTTGTTAATTGTCTGGGAGGGGCCTGCACTCTTGGCAGGCAATTAGCAATCAGTGGATGTAGTCTTAAACCACTGCTGCTTTGAAAGCATCTGCCAAACGAAGGCTAGGGCGACTTTTTCAAGTCCGACTTTTTCAATCAACGGCCTTCAAAGAATGGGTGCTTCTTTTCATATTATTTAAATTATGTCATTGTACTGCAAACTACCATGTGTTTGGTCCCACCTCCTCCCTCCTCCCTGACAATTTTGCCAACTTCTTTGACAAGAATGTTAACTATATCCGATCCCCCTTCCCTCACCCCTGGCTGGGGTGAGGGAACCTGTCCACCTTCCACCCCTCCTTCTCTACCACCCCCTCCATCTTTTCCCTCCCCAACTCCATCCATACCTGCTGTTTTACCACACGATAACATGAAAAATATTGCAAATTGCATTGCAATTTTTGATAAAAGCCGCTGAAAATTCAATCATTTTCAGAAAAATACTGATACTGATACTGACTGATCAACAGCCCTATCAAACCACCACAGATATATTATGGTCATTTTGTGCTATAAGGCACTAAGAATCTTACTTTCTTACTTATTTCCATTTATTTTAACAAGCAATTTCTACTACAAATTGAAAAGTAACATTGAGTTAATTATTTATTAAAACAACTCATATTGCATACTGCCCTCCCTGGCTGACTCCAAGACCTGGGCTAATGGCAAACCATCCCTCCTGGCTGGAAATATTGAATAAATATTATTATTTTAATAATATTATTTTTTTCCAATGCAAGCTTGGGTAGCGTGGTGCTCTGGCATTCTGTATTGATCAGCCACCCCTGTTTACAACAGTTTGGTCTCCAGCTCGAACACTTGTGTTGGCTCTGCAAGGCACTAAGGTACACTCCACATCACCTGTCCCAAAATGTGTCCAGCTTGGTGCCCAGCTCTTTACTCACTTCCATTCTTGCTTGAAGAGCTTTTCCAAAATCAACAGGAGGGGTTGGTTTTGTTTTGTTGCTCTTAACAACAGGATGCAGCTGGCAAAGACTGCTGTTAAGAGGAAGGTTAGATGGTGCTTTGATGCACTTCAATGCCTCTGACTAGCACTTGTGCTTAACATTCTTGATCAGTTTGATCATGATCATAGTTTGGCCTTCTCTTCTTCGGACATGCTGTTGTGATAGATGTACAGCACCACCCGCCGCAGTCCTCTCCTTGTCTACACTGAGAAAAGGAACAAACAATGTGGTATGTGCTACTGCTGTCTGTGGAAGAAAACTTTAATATACTGTACGACATGAAATAGGAGTAGAGATAGTACATATATGTATTAATAGTGGTAGTTGCAGTACATATATGTCATTCTGGATTGGATTCATATAAAGTTGAATGAATTAATGCTTGTTTGCAAGTATTGGAGTTGAAGATCTTGGAAGTCTCAGATTGTGTCTCCATCTGGTCCACTCCGCTTGCATCTGAATCCTAATCTTCAAGTTATGTTCGCTGATAAGTAGCCTACACTGTAACAGGGGCAAGGACATGAAAAAGGTTGTATCAGCTATGCACTGTTGACAGGACTACTGAAGGGTTTTTGCTTGGCAGCAACTTGGGACATGAACACATCTTCTGCTATGTTCCAAGACACTGACTGCATTGCAGGGGGAGCTCATCAGAGAAGAGGTTCTGAACTTCTGGCACTTCTGGTTCTGGCACTTGAAGAGAGCATGGCAGCGCCTCTTCCCACTCAAGAGACTAAAGCAATTTGGTATGGGCCCCAAGCACCTCCGCAAGTTCTACAGTTCTTCCATCGAGCACATCCTGACTGGGTGCATCACCACCTGGTATGGAAACAGCACAGCCCTCGACTGCAAAGCGCTACAGAGGGTGATGCAGACGGCATCACTGGGGCCGAGCTACCTGCCATACAGGACCTCTATACCAGGCAGTGCCAGAGGAAGGCCCAGAAAATCACCAAAGACCCCAGTCACCCAGCCCACGGACTTTCGTTCGTTCTGCTACCATCAGGCAAACAGTACATTGGCTCTTGGACCTACAGGCTCTTACACAACTACTACCCCCTAGCCATAAAACTCACCAGATCAAGGCATCCTGGTCGATCTACTCCATCCCTATCCTGCACTGACTCTGTGCACCTTATAGACTGTACCCACACCAACCCTTGTTATTCATTCTGGACTTAGACACTTTATACTTAATTTGGATTTTTTTAGTTTTTCTACTGTGTATTATAATTTCCCTTTTTAATAATACACAATTGTACAACTGTCCTGTACTTATACAGTTCATATATATTATATATATTATATTAATTTTTTTCTAAATTTCTAAATTCTGTTATTACTCTTTTTTTCTTTTTTAAAATTTGATTTGTTTCCACACTGTAGGTAGGGCTTCTAAGTAAGCATTTCACTGTATGGAGCACACATGTGACAAATAAACTTGACTTGACTGGACAATGTGCACTACAATGCAGCTTTGTTGGTTGAACTTAGCTAAGCGGATGCGCACATATGATCACCTATTGGCTTGCAATGGTACATGCCTATTTGGTGTACAAGTTGCGGATCTCATGTCTGAAAACATGTTCACATGCAAAACTTAGATCTGAAAATGTTTGGGAACTACAAATATAAATACATAAATTTGTACATTTCAATATATTTGTAACATCCTTACATGTGTATTTAAAATTTGTTCTGCATTAGTTATGCATTTTTGCAAGTCATTCAAATTTATTTGAATATTTTACAGGACACAAGTGAAAAAGTATTATTTGTGGATACTGAAATATATGTGTATCGTGCTACATATTTGTGGATTGTCTCCTCTGGGTTACCGATTGTCTCCTGTGGGTTACGTATATTAAAGTCCAATTAAAACATTCAGAGAGAACTTATTTAAATCAATGGTCTTGTTAAGTTACTCTTTTACTTGTGTTTAATAAACTCAAATAGTATGGTATTTTTTTTTTTCTTGTTGTTATACACTTTGTTTAAATGCTGCAAATGGAGTACTGTTGTGTTACCAGTTAGGTTTTAATTTTCAGTAACTTGCAACCTAGCCCTAGAAAAGCAAAAATACTGCATATATGAATCGTGATATCTGAAAATATAGCCAGTGGAATAATCTTATCTTTCCTGTAAGTATGTGAAACTGTGGGACACATGAAAAGGTAGGAAGAGAGAGAGAACACAACCATTTCTTAGGCACTTTCAACATTTTTTGGGTGACACACCTTAAATATTAATTCCACAGCAGCATGTTGTATACAAAATGAAAAACAAAAGGAAACATCATCTTGCTGGAGATGTAAGGCAATGTTTACAACCTGAAATTCAGAAGAGATTGAAATTGAAGATTTTTGGTGATTTGTGCATCTGGCAAGTAATAATGTTAAATAACTGGAAGGTAAGGAATTTAATGCTAGAGGCCACAGAAAGGATAACATTTAATAACTTGTGAATTTGGTCTTTATTTTGGTGAGTGTTTAGAAGTGCCACATAAAATGCTCTCTTGCATTGTAATAAGGTACAAAGGGCACCTCAGATCAATACTTTCCTGATAAAGAAGTCATTGCCCCAGTATTATACTGTTTCTCCATCAGAAACAAGTCTTTCTTCAGTGTACTCATTGTTTTTAATGAGTTTTAGGCATGACTCAAAATTAACTTAAGTGTTGCTCAGAAATTTAGGAAATGCCATAGAAATATTGTCACATTTGATGGGGCTAAGATGGGGGGGCTTGGAAATTTCTTTAGAAAAAAGGAGTATGTTTTAAGTATGTTTTTTAATTGAAATACTGTGCACCTATTGGATAAGTGGTTCCAGATGAGATTTTTAAAACAATCAATTTGCTCAATATTTCTTATATTTAAGGGAATTATTTGTATTATTTGTTGGCTTCCATTACACATCAAGACAGAGAGGGAATAAATGTATCTATCATAGGGCTGCAAACAATTAGAATTTCAGTTTTTTATACTATTTGAACCAATGAGTTTTCAAAGGATCATTTCTTAATTTCTTAGAGTGAAATCACTGTATGGAAATGAATACACATGTGTTTACATGTGTATACCCGTGCAGCTGCGTGAAATTACCACTGCAAACACCAAAATGCTTTTCAGTCAGTAGGGGGAGAAAACACTTCATCCCATTCTCAGTCTCAAAGAACCATCTCTTCTCTCTCACTCTCCCTCCCTCTGCCTCCTGAGTTTCCCTCCCCCACTGTAGGCAACACCATGAGTCAGAGAACAGCACGTTGACATGAGTGGCGTGGCCAGCCTTACATACAGAGTCAAAGATACAACCTAGAATTTATTCATACAGATTTTGGGATTATTCACAAATGTTCTTGAAGAATTTAACTTAAGCCATCATAACTCAAAAAACAGGTCTGTTTTACTCCAATTTTAAGTGAAAAAATATAAGCACCACATAAAGAATGTGACAGTGTTTCACCAGGGGGTTGGAGTCATTGTTACTGTAAAGACTCAGTTTTTAAAGTATGTATGTGCTATGTCTATGAAGATATTTTTTTTAATATTCTCCTTTCTCAAAAAAAAAACAAAAAAACCTGCCATAGATACATTTGCAGCTTGGAAACTGCCCATTGCAACCACATTCTACTACTGGAGCCGTGGGGAATTGCCCAAGGGCACAAAAATGTTTTTAAATTTTAAAAGATGAGTGAAGGATGTTCATTCAGGTTCTCTGTCATGATTCTCCCAGCAAGTCTGGGGAACCTAACCAGCAACCTATCTGTCAGTCAAGCTTAAGCACAATACTCATCCAAACTGTCGATCTCCCTCTGATGAATTATGGTGTTGTCACTTTACATAGGTGATTGGTCAGGATCAAGATTGGTGTAAATTCTCTTTGGTTTGGAATTTCTTCATACATTCTATTGCCTCTTCTTTCTACTCCTCTTCAAACTGTTGGAATCGGTGACCGTAACACATTAGCTCTTAGACTAATTGACTCTCTTGTCTTAAAATTGACCTTGCTAAATTTATTGAGATGAATTGTGATGCAGTCTGGAAGCAACACTTGTTCATTTGGATGTTTGGCTTCATAAAGGGTTTCTTACAAAACTACTGTTCTCCAAATCAAATATTAACATTTTCAACTCAAAGCACTGTAAAAATTAGTCTATTTAGTTTGGTCGAAGATTTAGTTTTCTGTTTTTAGATTCCAGCCTTTACAGTTTTTTTTACGATTGCTAACTCACACTGGTCCATACTGAAGCCACTTTTTCAAAACTCTTCACACTGTGAGCACAACAGAAGTCTATGCGGACCAAACCGTGACTGACTCTTGCCTTGCTTTAACACAAAATGCATTGGTTTAACACAAAAGACATTCAATGACTACAGCTTTCAAAATTCATGAACTCTTTCTCACTCCAAGTCAACCACCAGCAAAACCATGTGTATCTACAGCCCATTTTGCCAATGCTTACATACTCTTTTCAAACTGTTAGATTTCAAAACCTAACATACATTCAAATGGACAGCAACTTGCCAAATTACAAACACCCCATTGAAGAATTATTTTCTGCGTGGAGGTGGAAGGTTTATGACCACAATCCACACAATCAGATGTCACTTGTCAATGCTATGAATGCTGGATGTGAGGACATATCCAGAGGATTGCCAAGCTTGGATCCGGCATGCCAAAAGATGTGATGTGTGTGTGATGTGGATGAAAACGGTGGCCAAACGCAGGAGACCGGGTGGACTAGCATGATTTGTGTGTTTTGTTTTTTGAGCAAACTATTACAGTACAGTATTACAGTATTACAGTATTACAGTATTG
>CABFOQ010049026.1:0-10152 GCA_900660455.1 Gephyroberyx darwinii | reverse complement strand
CAGTCTTCTCTTGCGTTGCATCGCTCATTTCCAGGCAATCCTGAACATCTGATCTGGTTGAGTGAGAAGGGGTCCAGGGGGTTGTGTTTCTATCAAACTGACTCATAAACAAAGCATCCATTCCTAGGTATCCCCACTGAGAGACAGAGGGAGGGGGAAACATAATGGAAAAATTAAGAGTGAATAGAGTGAACATAATGGGTGATAAACAGCAGGACACTGACCATGACCTCCAGAGGGGAAATATCAGCAGTCAGGATGTGGGAGGTCACAGGTCAGAGGTCAGGGGTTAACAGGTAGCACGGAGCTGGAGGATGAAAGGTAAAGGGTTGTTTATGGCTGCCCTGGGTGAGGACACCGAGAGGGCAGTCTGTCTATCTGGCAGGGATGATCCGCCTGTCTTGGCTCCCTGCTGTGTCCCAGCTTCTCCTCTCCGTCTCTGTCTAACTGTCTCTCCCTGCCTCCCTCCTTCCCTCCCTCTCTCTTTCTCTCTCTCTCTCTCTCTTTCTCTCGCTCTCTGGCACCCTCTCGGTACAGTAGCTACTGTAACCCTCCACCTAGCATGGTGAGCATTAAGACTTGCTTGTCATTTACCATAAGGCCGAAATAAACGATGGCTGAATAGGCAAAGAACAGACTGGTGCCTACAGAAACTGAAACTTCAACAGAAACTGAAACTTCAACAGAAACTTCAACAGAAAATCCAAGGAAAAAGACGTCACATTACTGGCAATGATGTTTGATCAAAACATGAGTACCAAAGATGTCTCCAAAATAAAAAGTGTATACCCCTAACATGGAATAATAGAAGTCCATTTTAATTGTGTTGGTTTCAACAAGGCAAATTTAGCCTTACACAGTTATAAATGCTTCAGAGGCATTTCCACCTGGTTAAGAAAAACATCTGGTGGAAAAATTTGGTGTGGACCCTGAGGTCTAGTGGCCTAGAAGTCCATATCAAGGGTCTATGCATCGGGGCAAGGACAGAAACAGGGCAGCGTGTCTCCAGTTGCAGGGGTCCCAGGGTTTATGTTGATACTGACAGGGGAAAGGTTCAGAGTGTGTGTCCAGGTTAAGGCTCAGGTCCAGCTGGGTAACGTCCTGCCTCTGCTCCCGCTGGCAGCAGCTGTGGTCACAAACCCACAATCTCTCATTCACACACAGAGTTTCCACATACAGCACACAGCCATAGCTCCCAGGTTTGTGCTGATGGGAGGAGGAGGAGAAGGACGAAAGAGACAGGAGGGAGAGAGTGAGACCTAGAGAGAGAGACATATCAGAGACAGGGCCTTGGAGCTGGGAAAAGGTACAGGCCCAGTGACCACAGGAGGCCCTCCACTCAGGTAGAAGGTAAGCCAGGCTTCCAAGGCCAAGACAGCGTATGTGTTTGAATTTTTTTTTAAATATTTTACGTTAACAGAAGCACCATTTATACTGTGTGACCTGGGATGTGAAATATGAATGTGATCTTCAGTAAGTTTGTTGAGTCTTAAGGCTCAGGGTGATATACACACATTTCAACATCACTGCCTTTTTGTTACAGCTGCCATAAAACAATAGCAACAGACTGTCAGAGCAAAATGCCTCTCTAGACAGTTCTGCTAAGCTCAGGTGGCTGCTCAGATTATAGTATAGTGAGTGTGCGTGTGTGTGTGTGGTTGTGCGCATGTGTGTGTGAATGTAGTTTATGTTCTGTCTCTGTAGGATAATTCAGGAGGATTCACATCCATCCAGGTGGAATATGCTGAACGGCCAAAACCAGTCTCTTATTCTGTTAAGTTATTAAATAAATGTAGCCTGCGTCACATTTTGCACGTTTGGAAAATGGAAAGGAAAAAAGTTGATTCACGTTGACACAGTAACCCACAGGTTAGCTATCAGACAGCAGGAGAAGGCCCAGTACCGCTTGGTGAGTTATTTGACATTGGTGGATCTGGTTTAGTGGCACCCATCAAAAGAAATTGGTCAAGAGAAATGGTACATTTGGATGCTAGCCATGTTGGCTCATCATCATATCAGTCATGATCATCATGCTCTGCTCATGGAGCTTCATCTCACGTGATCTTCATGTAAGTTCACCACATGGCTGGCTTGGTTTTGCTAATAACTGGGCACTTGCAGCACCAGGGTCGGCTGCCAACACTGCCAAAACGCTTTGGCAGAATCTTCTGTTTTTGTTTTGAGCATCAATGAGAACATGCAAGGCACTCTTGGCGAGGTGTAATTGGAGTAGAGGGAACATTTGCAATAAAATAGTAAAAGTATACACAATTCACCAGGACCTTTTATTGGAGGGTCAGTTAGAGTGAGTATTATAAAACATGCAACAAATTCTTGACACTTTTATCTCTTCTTCTCATGTATCTTTTGAAACAGCAAAGATCTGCTGTATCCAAGTGCCTTTGAGCAAGACGCTGACTCTGTACCACCTCCAGGGGCGCTGCTCTGTGCTCTGACCTCCCTGTTGAAGGGGGCAAGCAAAGCAATTTCCCTACGGGGATCCCTCACAATCATTATTTGCACTACAGTGCTCTCTCTGTTTTAAACTCATCAGGTTGGATTTACAAGCACAAATGTGGTCCCACGCCCCGTGCAGGACCCAGCTTAGCACCCACATCTGGCAGCTCACCTGGCTGACACTGTTATGATCAGATGTATTCACTAAGTAGACCAAGCTCGTTCGTTCACTTCCTTCCTAAATTATGTGTTCAAGCAGACTAAGAGTTTACTGTGCCTGAATCTACACATGAGGCTCCAAGGCACACGGAGTAGGTTATAAGAGTTTAGACTGCTTTTTATAGGATAGCAGGCAGCTCACATGCCTGGTCGACAAAACAGTAACACAACCAAATGGCAAAAATGATAACAAAACAACTTGATCCTCTATATTTAAGATGTATTGAATGGTAAATATCATAATAACCTTTTTATTTCCAAAATGGATGTATAGTACTAAATCTTTATGTCCATCTGTGAGTGAGACTTGAAAGCACTTGTGTTTTCTGTTTTCTGTCTGGATGCTCGGCTGCCACAGAGCAGCTGGAGAATGTGCGGACAGAGACTGAGGTTTGTTTTTAATTGGGTCTGGTAATCCCACTGTTTATGGCCTTATTACAGCAGGAGGGGCTGTCAGAGCTGCATTCCTGTAAGTCTGCTTCTGCTTCTGTGTGTGTGTGTGTGTGTGTGTTCTGGAAAGAGTCTAAGAGTCCTGAGTGCAGTATCAGTGTGTTCTTGTAATGAGTCCATTAAGAGATTGGTTTATGGTCAGTGTTGACATACACTCAAGAACACCATCACACACACACACACACACACACACACTCAAACACACGTACTTAGGCACAAGCGTACACCCCCCCCAACATACGCTCCTTTCTTCTTATCTTCCACTCAGCAGGGCGCCAAATCACTCAGGCCATAGACTAAACCAGCCCATCCATCCAGACCCATCCACCCAGCTCACCAAACCAAGTGATAACTACTTCAAAGACCAAAGCTCGCCTATAGGGAGGCACGTGCAACATACCGTGACCCTACGACTCTACAAGTCCGCCTGTCCTCTGGAGACTAGAGTTCTGCACATTATGCTTTATCAGCATCTATTGTTCCCTGCTGACCAGCATCACTTCTGTTTGTGTTGAATGCACATAGGGACATATCAATGTTACATGCACATTTATATTGCTTGTCAGATGCCTTATCACTTTCTGTGAGTGTGTGTGTGTGTGTGTGTGTGTGAGCGTGAGCATGTGTGTATGATGGAGACCAGAACATTTCAGTTCTGCCCTCTCCAATATTCCTACAGGGCCTCTGAGCCTGGGAAAACCATGTTTTTGCTCAACTCTTGGTGTTTCTTTGGCTTCGCTTGGGTCTTTTTTTCTGTTATGTCTACTTTTCACTATTATTTTCACACACTCTCCTCTCTGGCCCTTCTATGAGCAGTTAAGCTTTCTCGGTATTGAATTAGAGTTGGCACAAACATGCTTTTCAAACACTGAAACTTAACTCAGGGACACTCTTACAGAATTAAAGAGAGACAGAGAGAGTCGATGAGAGAGAGAGGGAGGGAGAAAGAGGGAAATGTGGCTCTCCAATTTCATAATAGTGCCTCTTGTTATTACTGATGAAGAGAAGATGAGTTCCTCAGAAAGCTGAGGCAGGTCAGGGGCTGAGGAGGATTCCTGGCAGTGATCACACACAGTCATCCAAATGTCAGTGCTTCCTGATTTACCTAAAGCCACTCTTTGTCTTTAACACAAAATTCTAATGAAAACTGCAGGCCTACGCATGTGCATCTAAATGAAGACCAGACGGACGAGGAAATAACCTGAAATGAACTGTATAAGTTGGATAAGTTACTGTCATGCTCATCTTGTGAACAAGGAACTTGCACTGGGAGGTAAATGAAGGCCAGACAGAGCTATGGTCTATAATAGCATTAGATAAAGATATGAACAGGTTTTTTTTTTTTGCTGGCACAGCAAATCTGTCAATGGAGAACCACATGCATGTGGTTTAAGACTTAAAGTAGATGCTGACCAAGGGCGACCTTGCATGTTACAAATTCCCAGTCTTAATATCATTTTACCAGCCTCTTAGTTTTAGTTACTGTCTAGTCTGAGAGTTCCCCAGTTTGAAACAAGGTCATTCAAAAAGAGCAGAGCAGGTGAGCTACTGTAATTACAGAACACATTCCATGTTTTCATCCGCTGGCCTCCTTCCCACCACACTCAGCCTGCTGGTCATACTCACACTGCTAGCTTCCTGGAAAGCTACTCATCATGCCGTCACATCTGTCCCTCTAGCGTGTAGGAAAGGGTCAACATCTATGCATGGGTCACAGGGCACATGTGTGGCTGGGATGGTGTGTGTGTGAGAGAGAGAGAGAGAAAAGAAGCAAGTACTAGTAGGAGTGGAGTTGACTGGGGATTTTTGGGAGTCTTACAGAATTCCAGTGGAATGACTAGTACATTTTGGGTGAACTTCAGGAAGCCAGTAGTCACACTGTAATCCTCCAATTTTTTTTCTTTCTTTACTTAGATTGCAATCGGTATTTGTTTGTCATTCAAGTCACAGCTTTGCTCACTCACATCAGGGAACGCTTCAGCCTGAAACTCTGAAAACCTTAGTCAATACACATGCATACAGATGTTCTGCTGTTAATGCCATTTATTAAGTCTGTTTAAGCCCAGTCATCTTGGATTTCCACCCATGATTCCTGGCTTGACTCTGTACTGGTGATGTGGACAGTTTGGTGATGGGCCTTGTGAGCCAATTGCTATCCTGATGAATGTGTCTGATTGCTGTTGGCTGCGTACTTGATTGGATAAAATGTTGAAATGCATTGAAGCCACACTGTGAGTTTGGTTTGTTGTAATGTCTATTCAATGAATCACACTTGTGAGTTATCATATCTAAATAATTTCTGTGGTTTGCGGTCAGAGATACGGGATGACACAGAGATAAGATAACTATTTGGGATGAGTTGTGGTCAGCTTTCTGTCTTGTTATGCTAGCATGGCCATTTGTTGACCTTGCTTTCCTTTTACCCCTCTATCTCTGGGACCTCTCACCTCAGCGGTGTCAGAGGTCATGGGTAAAGGGTTAAAGGGATTACACGAGCATCCTCTGTCCTCCTGAAGCCCTCTAACCTGTGTATGTTTAGAGGAGCCTCTCCATAATCGGTTGTGTAAAGGAATAAGCATGTAATCATGGCATTGAGCCTCTTTGTGTGTTTTCTTTGGACGGGACCTCTGTAAGATGAAGTGGAAAAACAAGTGCAGAGACAACCCCTCAAACCCAACTCCAAAATCTAGGACAGGTCAGGAACTCCCACTGGGATAGCCCTTAGCATGCACATGCACATGCACATGCACATGCAAATGCACACGCACACACACACACACACAAACACACACACACACACACACACACACACACACCATCTCCATGCTTATGTGTCCATCTACGGGTAAAATATGTGAGGTGTGTTTTAGAGGTGAATGATAATTTATCAAAAACACATGCTGTGCTATGCAGCTGCTTAGCGTGAGGCCATTCTTTCTCCTCCCCAATTCTTCGTCTCATTTGTTGCTTCGCACCTCCTCACCCTTTCACTTCTTTATCCACGCTGCTGCCAAACTCTGCAGTTATTTTTCTGCCTCTTTGTGCTGCGCTCTCCCCTCTCCTGTCCTCCACCTCCTTCACTCTCGGCCTGGGACTGCAAGGCCTGCATGGTAAGTCTAGTCCCACTTGCTGAGCAGTGCCGCTTTCCTCCTGCTCTCTCTCTCCCTCCCTCTCTCTCTCTCTCTCTCTCTCCCTCTCCCTCTCTCTCTCTCTCTCTCTCTCTTTCATTTTCTCTCCAGGGTTCATCCCTCTGTCCCACCTAAAAAGATCAACAAAGCAGTTTCTGTTGGTTTATTTCCATCAGTTACCTCAATGCCAAAACATTATGCAATACAAACTCTCTCCTCCTTAGCATTCACTTCCTCTCTTCTCTTTCTGTTCCCCTCTATCTTACTCTAAATCCCACTTTTCTCCACCTCCCTCTCTGGATATCCCACAATCAATCAAAGCTACAGATAAATTATTTACAGTGAAATGAGTGTGAGTGTACAATAAAGCACATCCTCATCCACATGCTACAATCCCAAACAAATCTATGATTTTCACTTTTTCATAGTTCATTTGAGGATAAAATGTTTTCTGAGTGCCTGTGACCCCTTAAAAAAGTGAATACAGGAACAAGGCACACTGCCGTGGTTCAGGGTCCCTGTATGATTGCATACGTGACAATTAGATGTCATGGAAGGGAAAGCATGTGAAAGTAGGTTAGGTGTTAGGACAGAGGTGAGATAGATAGATGGGCATATGAATGAAGGTGGCAAGGTTGTTTCACCCTCTCGTCTGGCCTTTTCTTGAGCTCAGCGGGAATATTACACCCTGCCTGCTGATCCACATATCACACATTCCTGTGTGAATAGAAAGCGGGGGAGACAGAAGAAGGAAGGAGAGAGAGAGAGAGAGAGAGAGAGAGAGAGAGAGAGAGAGAGAGAGAGAGGGAGAGAGAGAGAGAGAGATGGAGCCTGGCCATAGAGGTTACTGTCCATTTAATATTACTGGTCTCTGGATTCTGTTACAAAAATTGTTGTTACTATAACCTTTTCCCAGACAATATCTTCCTCTTTACACACAACTCTGTTCACTAATAAACTCAACATATTGGTTTATTTCACAGCTGGAGACTTCTTAGAGTTTGTTTAATTCTTTTGACAGAAACAATCCCTTGGTTGTCATTCAGGAAGTTATGGAATGTTTTCCTCCAAAATAAAACTGGCACTGGCCAAACGCACAACATAAACATGTGTACATTAATCCATGCATTTTATTGGGCTATCTATTTTTTTTATCTGTATGACATACTGAAGAATATTTATCTTTTGATTCTTTTATCGGATTTACCAGATTCACACATCGAAGCCACAAAGTCGCAGGCTCTTGGGAAGCATCACCCCAAATCTCAGTTGAGGAAGCTCCAAGAATCTCACTGGTGGTCTGAGGCAGACGATACGTTGGGAGGTGAAAGAGGGGAAACAGAGGGACGTGGATGTCTGTGGAACTGATTTGGTTCTACGGTTTATCCCTTCCACTCACGGTCTGCTGTCACACAGGGAAGAGGAAGAGAGATGCACCCTTTTCTTCTTCTCTGCTTTCTTTTTTGAATTTCTCTGCTATTATGTCACAATGGCTTCACTCTTTTCTGCATCTTTCCCTTCCTGTTCTTGTTCTGATTCCAATTCTGTGTTTCACTCTTCCATGATTTCATCCTTCCATCTTCTTCTCTCCCTATCTCTCCCACCTGGACTGCACGAGACCCCAGGTCAGTTGCTCCCTGCCTGTCAATATGTGTAAAAATAACCTGCTGCAGGTTTCAGGCCCCTCTGTTGACAACCCAAGGCTGCTCTCAGGCTTGTGTTTGTTTACGTGTGTGTGTGTGTGTGTGTGTGTGTGTGTGTGTGTTGGTGACCCTAGAGGAAAGAGCAGATGCTCTAGAAGCTTCAGGCTTGGTTTTCTCATTCTGGCTACAAACAGATGTGTGATTTATCTTATTGTGCTGATGCTTTGGCCAAAACAGGGGAGGGGTAAAGGGACAGAGGGATGGAAGGATCGCTGGACAGAAACAAGTGTTGGTTGCTCAATTGTGGTTTGGCATGACCTTGACACATTACACTCCAAGTTTTGTTCATGCCTGATCTTTGATGCAACATGTTACTAATGTTAAATATGTTTTATATTTATGTTAATATTGTTTTATATGTTTTGAGGTATCGAAATGTTTGCATGGTTGAGGTAGATGGCTGGGTGTGCTAACAGTTATCAAAGAAGAAAAACAAAATCCAAGGCACTCTTCAAAGAAAAAGGCCTTTATATTATTTAACCTTTTTATATGAAGAGTGCCTTGAATTTTATTTTTATTCTTTTAGTTCAGTTTTCCCACACCAAAGAGCATCATCTACTGAAGATTTTGACTTTATACTTTTGACTTTATATTGTTCTTTGACAGAATCAAATGACAACGCTGCAATGAGTTTGCCTGTGCTAGCATTTTCTTCCTGCAAAGTAAGCTCACTTGCTACTGCCTAACCTAAGGAATGTGGCCTAGACAGACATTTAATTTTCCTTGATGGCCAGTTAAATATCCCAAAGTAGTTTTTGTTAGAACATACTACAAACAACAGAACATTTTGCAGGTACAGACTCCCCAGACAATCATTTTCACTGCCTTATTGCTGCTACCGCTAATGTTGGTTGTGTGGATGAGCCTTATGCTCGTCTTGCCTAACAGCGTTTGGTTTTATGTGTGATGGATATGCTAACACTTCTCTCTATGGCCACTGTCTACCAATGCTAAAATCCAATGGAGTGTGAAAGATGTTTATAGGACATGTTTTTGACCAAACTGCAATCTGGATGACTTCTCTCTTTCAATAAAACACAGTACCCTTTCACATTAAACGGGAATTCTGTAATAATGTTTTTCACTTAAGTCCATTGCCAGGCATCTTTAAAACAAGGATAATACGGAGATCTGCTATAGTGCTCATTGTTATTACAACAGGCTTTGTTGATGTCCCGTAAGCGCTTGGATGGAATTGCTCCATGGCCTCTTGGCTGGCTTCTTCTCTCTTCCTTCCTACTAGCTGTAGTCAGAATCTGCCAAATGTGAGGTACATGGCAGCCACACACACACCTGAACGTGACTCAGGCCAAGTCATGGGAATCTGCAAGACCATGTGGTGGCTAGTCTTTGTTTAAAGAGGGTACGTGCTTCCAGTCAACCACTGATCCCAACTGGACATTGATGGTTTGATGGTTTGACATTTGTTGATGTTGATGTTGAAGGT
Source organism: Gephyroberyx darwinii (assembly GCA_900660455.1). Classification (NCBI taxonomy): domain Eukaryota; kingdom Metazoa; phylum Chordata; class Actinopteri; order Trachichthyiformes; family Trachichthyidae; genus Gephyroberyx; species Gephyroberyx darwinii. The sequence continues at coordinate 748 of CABFOQ010049026.1, read as the reverse complement.
TAGATGTTGATAGATAGAGCTGGATTTTAGATTTAAGTAAGGTTTGTGTTTTGGTAGATTGTTCGGGAAGGGTAGAGAGAGAAATGTAGAGAGGCGAAATACAACTGTAAAATAAATGAGAGGAGCTTCATAACTTTAAGAGTGGGCCTGAAAAGAATATTATGTTTCTACAAAACACAACATTTAGAGTGGTCAAGCAGAAGGAGCCAGTCATACCAACCAGATGATTCAGCTTATTCTATTCTTGCTACTTTTTATGTAAAGAGGAAAATTTCACCAGCAATTAGCTACAGTATGTAGTACTGTTCCAGCTCAACAATTTGTGGTTTTTCATCCAATATGTTGTTGTTGAGCTGCATTATGTTACGGTACGTTCCATCATTACTTCAAGAGCTGGTACAACCAATGAAGCATTCATAATAATACAGATTGTATATCCAAATAACAAAGTCAGTTGACTTGAACAATCCTGAATATTGTATTTTTGTACATTGTGGGAGCTATATGGGCGTGCCGGCTTAGCATGCTTGAGTTAGCATGTAGTTCATTTAACCGATTATTAAATTAATGTTAGTGGTGAGCACGGTTACGGCTTAGCATTCCTTTCCTCCCTGCACAGTCTCAGCTCATCCCGTCATTTTCAGCCAGAATAATCAAGTCTCCGCCAGGCCACCAGTGGAGATGAGAGGGTGTATATCAGTCCTTCCATCGCTTTGTCTTCATGCTGTTCCCACCCTTCCTCCCTTTG
>CABFOQ010049022.1:0-24378 GCA_900660455.1 Gephyroberyx darwinii | reverse complement strand
GCCCTCCTCCATGACGAGGCCCACCGCTCTGGTGAGGCCTCAACCCTCCTCTATGATGAGGCCCACGACCCCCTCTCAGAGGGATGCTTGTCCCCTGCCATTCCTTTGACCACCACGTCTTCCTCGTCTTCCTTCTCCCACTGCTTGGCCTCCTATTGTGACCTGGATCACCTGCCAGGTCCATGTTATCGCTATGTTGTTGTAGGTGGATACCACTCATGTTACTGTATACTCGTACCACAATGTGAAATCAATCGTCAGTAACGAGTTGGCAGTATTGGAAAAGGGCCTGCATACACACAGTAATGTCAAATCTGAACATGGTCTGGAAAGTTACATGGGACCATAGAAACAGTGATGAGGAAATATTACATCCATAGTTATGTAGTCCAATTGGCTCATGTTCCACTGTAATTGGTGTCAATGGATCTCCTTATCCTGAAACTTTCATGATCTAAACATGGAATATTGTTCGTCAGTTTCCATAAAAGTAAGAGTAATGCAACAGTTACTGATCATTTTGATCAGTTGTATCAATTGATAGTTAGATCATTGTAATGAAATGAACAGTCATCTCAGATGTAATGTGTGAATTTCATTTTGAAATGGTAATACTTTGATGTTAAGTTGTCATTTTGAGCAGGTGATTTTAGTTCAATGAACAAATGATCTTAGCTTTATGTGTTTTGTATCCAAGCAATTGGAAAAAGTGTCAGAGTTTTGAAAAAAGGGCATTTTGACCATCGGTTGTGAGTTTTGTGTCTAGAGTTTTGAAAAATGACACCAAGGTTCTGAAATTAGTGGCAAAGTGATGGTAAAAAACTGTAACATAACAAATTTTGCAGCATCCCACCAAAATACCCAACTTCTTCATTCTGTTATCTCAGCTTTGCTTGCTATACACACACACACCACATGTAGGCTCAGTATTCATAGTGAAGAGGTTTGTGCAGAGGGGAGGAGGGAAGAGAGGTGAAACAGGAATGAGACGTTTTACAAAAGCTTTTGATTTTATTTCTGATGTACAAGGAAGTATTCTAGATAAATATTTTCCACTCAAATTCGCTCCTTTGACCATTCTCCATCTCTACCACCCCCCAGAAGTGGCTCCTGAACTTCAGTCACTAATCCGGGGCCGCAGCAGCACAGGACTTTGGCTCTTTCACTGAAGGCCTCATCTCTGGGTAGTAGTAGATAATCATAGAGCAGTGCTGCCACCACACCAGCACTCATTGGTGCTGCCCAGTACACCTGAATAACAGTCATGACAAACATTACTATTATTTCAACAGGAACGACCCATGAATTTAACATTTGAAATTATTTGCCTCACATTACGTACCCAATGATCATCAAAAGACTCCTGAATAAGTGCAGGTCCAAAGGATCGAGCTGGGTTGATCCCACATCCTGTGTAGCTGATCTGAAAAACAAAGTCAGAGGAAAAGGCCACTTGCCTCTTTGATTATCTACAAGCCTGAGCTGAAAGCCAGCTCATCTGATGCCAATCCATTGTCCTGGACCAGAACAAGATGGATAAGCCATTTGGTAAGTAATGAGGGGGAAAAACGAGGAAGGTTTGGTTTACTCACCCCTGCAAGGTGTCCCAACCCTACAGATAATCCAATAGCCAGAGGTGCAAACCCGCTGACATCACGTCTTTTATCAGTGACTGCTATCACACACAAGACCAACTGGAGTGTAAGCATAAATTCCACGCCAAAACCTTGACCTGGGCTGATTCCCTTCAGCTACAATAGAGAACAGGATTACACTTCAGTTTCCTCTCTGATTCGTACATCTCCTTGGAACAAACAATTAAATCGACATAATAGGATATCTAGGCAGCTCTTGAGAACTAAACATGCTGTTTAACTGGTAGGTACATCATGCACAAAGCAGTTTGCTAAATTGCCTGGCTCATCCACTACTCAGCAAATTACTGTGGAAGACAGCAGAGCCTTTCATCAAATCAAAAACACATTCCCTGCTAAGTGAAGGCTTGTATTTGTTGCATGACAGCTAGAAAACACATCAGTGATATGCTATTAAAATTTGCCATTTAAATATTTAAAAAAAACATCAATTACTGAGTGTTTACGAGGTTTAGAAGAGCACAATACTTAAGACAATAAGTGTCTGGCTTTCACAGAAAAAACAAGATCAAGCTTCAGGCCATTCCCCCAATGCCACTCCATCTCAGGCCTTGCTTAGTCAATTGGACTCACATGGATAATGCCTTACCTTGTTAACACCAAGTGAGTCTGTGGTTTCTGGCCTAATACCATACACAATACCACTGCCTGCCACTGCTCCTAACATCTGAGCTACAATGTAGAAAAAAGCTCGGAGGACACTCATCTGGCAGCTGACCAGAAGACCCAGGGTGATGGCAGGATTCAGGTGGGCTCCGCTGATGTGACCTATACACTGGGCTAATGTAGCGATGGCCAAGCCGAAGGCAAATGCCACTTTCACCTCTTGGTCAGGGTAAGAATTATGTTGGTTCCCTATAGCAGCTGAGAGGCCACTGAAGACGAAGATAGTCATTCCTAGCAACTCAGCCAGAACCGCCCTCCAAAATGCCCAGGTTTTAATTTCTGACATGATTGTTCAGATACTGTCAACTTTAGACGGACAGTAATATTTGATTGCTATGCCAAGACTGCCTCTGCAGAATTTTAGTCCCACCGTCAAACAAATTGCACCTTTGTGAGTGACGTTACCACCGTGCATCACATGTGTGGCTGTAAAGAATCAGGCCTGATTAGAAACAGCTGAAAGTCTTCTGTTGTGTTCAGCACCATTCCAGAGGACCAGGAGGCAGTGCTGCCGGTAACTCACAATTCATTAATAGACCAAACTTATTTCAGTCTTGTGTGGGAAGGATTGCAAACCCAGAATGATTGGGAACTTTTCCTGTGGCGGATATGCTATTATATATGCTAACCCTATATCAGCTGAAGTGATTGAATGATTCACAAAGACCGGCCTTTCTTTTGGGAATTGAGCCAGTTTGTGAAAAAAACAACAACACAAAGATGATGATTATGTGAACTGATGCGTTCATCTCAGTCCTTTTCTATCTATTGTTATCACGTTTGATAATAAATCCTACATCAGTGATTTCATTCATATTATATATAAGAACTTTTGAATGAAGAATTATTGCATGCAGGCTATTGAAACATAGATTTTCTGATGATATGGTCCTCGTAACACTTTGTTTTTTTCAAAATTTTTACATTAGAGGAATAAAAGGAAAAAACAAAAAGCGCAAGGATCTAGTGCATTAGTACACATGCAACAATCAGCACCTCACATGTACTTTGTATAATATAAAACATTTCTAAGCCAAGTGCAAACTAGTATTTGTATTTATTTATTTATTTTATTTTAATTATAGTAACATAACACTGAAAATAGGATCTCTTTACAAATTATCCAGTACTTATAAAAAAAATTGCAGCGCATTTATTATAAAATCCATTTTCAATAATTTGGCTTGATTCAGGTTAACTAAGCATTTAGTATGGACTGTTGTCAATCACAACAGAAAGGTAAATTTGCAGGTTTTCCAAAATGTTATTCCTATTTTTCAATCCATTCATTCTATTTTGAGAATTTCTCATGCAGAGATGGCTGCATTGAAATGAGCCTCAAGCATATGCTGCTGTGAGGGAAATGGGGCCTTTTGAATTTTGACAAGGAAACCGGCCTCCCCTTCCCTTTTTCTGTCAAAGAATAGCCAGGTTATAGGGGTCACACTGCTTCTTGTCTTCTTGTCTTCTTGTCAAAGGTAAGAATGAGAACCCAGTCAAGCCAACGCCTTTGATTTTGATAATAATGGTTCTCTATACAAAGAGGAGAAAACGTACTGATTTTTTTCATCAAGCAAATGCATTTTCTCTTGAACATTTGTGCATTTTTTTGCCAAGATAAATCTGGATTTCTTTAATTTCTATCTGATGATGATAATGATGAAGCTTTATGTGCCCAAACATCAACATTCTGGGAAGCAAACTGACTGATTCCTCAATACTATATGTGTTGTGGTCTAATCTGGATTGATTTGAAACTGATAATTTTATTTTGGTAGAACATTTTCTCTTTTTAGTAGTTTAACACGAGCAAAATGTGCAAAATGTGGACTCTGCTGGCTCTCGTCTGTGTTCGCAGTCTAGACGTTTGTGGTACTGCACTGTAGATAAGTGCTGCTTACACAGAGAGGGAATATCTGATCTATGTTTATATGGAAAACACTAAGAGTAACAACTGTTAACAACAAGTGTTTTATTTACTTAAAAAAGTGAAAGACAATCCAAGAGTGTACACACAATATATTATCCATCAGAAACAAAAAGTTATACTTATACAGGTGCTTTGAAATATGTATACAAAAAACAAACATCTTCACATAGAATACTGACATGGGAAATCATTTTAACAGCTGCTCTGTCAAGACTCTTACAATCTCGATGTGTATGCTTGAGTAGAAAGCATGTGTTGTTGAAGAAACTAGTGAATTAGGATTAGACACCACTAACTGACCCGTTATGAAAATAGAAATCCTCATTGGTTTTTCAAAATAGCATAAATTGCTGATGTCCTAAAGTAATTCCAATAGTTTTTTTGTACAGAGTATAGACAAGCACTATGACACTAAATAGTTGTGCTTGAATATCACTACTTTGACGACATCTCGACAGCTGACGTGTCGTTGGCTCCGTTGACATCATAGTCTCCCACAGGACCACTGACCAGGACCTTGATACGTTCGGGGAAGTCGTCAAATTTGGGGTACAGGAGGAAGTCATAGATGAGAGCTGCGGCCACACCTCCACACATGGGCCCCACCCAGTACACCTGCAATGAACAACTCCGATCAATCCTTGGCAAGCATATAGAGATCAATTGTGTCACCATCATCACACAATGAAGTAACAGGAATAACACAAAGATTCAGGTGCAGTTCATAAGGTTTACCTGTATCAATTTTATCTCAGCTGGCTCAATAGTAAAACAATAGAAATGCTATTACAGATTAACTAAAATGGGCACGTGGGTTATGGAGTTGATTGCCAGTTATGGAGTTATTGAATTATTAAGGCATGGCATATATAACCACAAAAATGTGAAGTATGTGAAAAATACAAGAGCTCGTGTGCTCTCCTCTCTGACTTACCCAGTGGTTTTCAAATTGATTCAAGATCAAAGCTGGACCAAAGGAGCGAGCAGGGTTGATACCGCAGCCTGTGTAGCTGATCTGCACTCGGCAACAAAGAGACATCATGAGAAGACATCCTCAGCCAAGTGGACAGTGTAACATTTTCTAGTGTAACATCATTCTAGCAATGGTATAAGGTAAAGCAATGAAAATGCATGAAATTGTTTTGCAGGCAGACAGAAAGAGCTGTATCATTTCAACTTTTAAACACCATACTGCTCTGGGGATGATTGTACGATGCAACTTACAGCTGCCAAGTGTCCCAAACAGACCGAGAGACCAATGGCTAAGGGTGCTGAGCCAGTGACATCACGCCGCCTTTTATCAGTGACTGCAATGACACACAGCACCAGCTGGAAGGTTGCCAGGAGCTCTATGCCCACGCCTTGGCTGGGACTGATGCCGTTGAGCTGTGAGGGTGAGCGGGGGAATCCAAAACAACAGTTTGTCAGTCGGTATCAGTTGGACAGAAATGTTCCTCATCACTATCATTTCCTGATTTCCAAGCTGAGCTTGGAATTCTTAATTTGGCATAGAGGTCTGGCAGCAATTTGGCAGAGACTCTGAAGTGCCACATTGCCAGTTCATTTTTCATTTGTGACAAACTTGATCAATAATATTCTGATTGACTTGGCTGTACTATAATGTGCCTGAGGGATTACAGTCTCATCACAGTAAGTGGATATCATGTCTTGTCAGTCAATAGCTTTTTGGTAAGAAGACAGCTGTTGGTATTCATTCCAGATGGTTTAAGGTAAAGTGTAGTTTCTTGGGAGCGACAACACTCCCAATTTTCACCAAAATACAGCAGAGAAAAGTTGAATCATCATTACAATCAAATGCTTTCAGCCAGTTCACTATTGTTCCTCGTTGGCATCCAACACAAACAAGTGCCAACTCCGACATTTATCAATTAAATGCGCCTTGACAAATTCCTCACTTGTCACCTTGAAGTAGAACTTATACTAGAGATACGCTTTAAATACATTCAGCTCTATCTAGTTGCAAGCCATTACATTTCTAGTCTCTCACATATACATCACATGTTTTCATATGTTCAACCATGATATGAAAGGTTTCACTTACAGCGTTGACCCCCAGTGCATCAGTAGTATCTGGACGTGTTCCATACACAATGCCACTGGCCATGGCTGAGCCTAGCATCTGGGCCACAATGTACATGACTGCCTTGAAGACACTGATCTGGCAGCTGGCCAGCATGCCCAGGGTAACTGCTGGATTCAGGTGGGCCCCACTGATGTGGCCTAAACTCTGGGCCAGTGTGGCGATGGCCAGTCCGAAGGCCAGCGACACCTTCACCTCCTGGTCCGGGTTACTGTTATTCTTGTTCCCAATGGCCGTGGAGATGCTGAGGAAAATGAAGAGGGTCATGCCAACCAGCTCGGCCAGGACGGCCCTCCAGAAGGCTTTGCTTTTGAATTCTCTCATGGTGGCTGTCTGGGTGTGGGCTTGTGGTGTTCCTCTGTGATGTGTGTAGTCACAAACAACAGCAACAGGCTGCATATATAAGGCTGAGGCTGATAATGGTAAGGGGGCGGGTTTTAAAAAAGTGAAAGGGAAGGCCACGCTGAATTAATGAGAAATCCAAAAGGCTGGTCTCCCGAAGTGGGAGACCAGCCCCTCCCCCTCTCTCCCTCCTCCAGCCCCTCTCCCAGTACCTCCCTATGCACCACTTGCTCTTTGGACTTTTGTAATAATAGAATTGGATCTAGAAACAGTTGTACCCAGAGGGAATTTCTCCATTCATAGAGGCATTTATAGTTACTGGTTTTTATCCATTTATTTCATTTTGTTCCAAATTGTTAAAATTCACAACTTTATTCAGGAAATAATTCAGGAGAATAAAAGTTTTCAAAAACATCACAGACTTAGTAAACAACAGTAAACAAGTACTACAAGGTGCTCTTGAAGAAGAACATGGTTGGACAGAGGGTGAGCGCAGAGTGTCACACCCTCCCTCTGTCATTTTAAGTCTCACCCTTCCTCCCTCAGAAAAGGTTTTGTAGACTTTATAGGACTGTTTGCGTCAGATCTGCCACTCAAAGGGCATCTTGCACGTGAGCTTTGGAACACTCTCGGAGACGGACAGAGAGAGAAAAAAAGATAAAGCAGTTCAGCCAAATGAAAACACGCCTCTGTATATTAGATCAAACTGGAAGAAATTAGTATATAAATATATAAATCATTTAATTTACAATAGATGGACTCCTCAAGTGAAGCTACAATAAGTCCAAGGGTGAAAATGAACTGGAAGGACATCTATGTTGGAGAACTATGTTGTGGAGTAAAGGTTGTGAGAAATGACCTGCCTGTTGCACCTGACCTCCAACTCAGACTACAGAATTCACTATAGTGTAACATATATCAGCCAGCCATATGCATGTGTTTGTATGTGTGTGTGTGTGTGAGTGTGTGTTTGTGTGGGAGGGGGGGGCTGAAACATAGAATAGCAAAGTAGCTAATCTTCCTTTTTTAAAAACACACCAGAGGCAACCAAGGGGAGAAGAGGGCAAGTGTTCTGTTCTAAAACTACATCGTGACCTTTCAATTATTAACTGTGCCACTGCTGGCAAGCTCAAACTGTTACAAACCCTGACAAGCTCAATTTCGATTCTTTGAATGTGTCTCTCTTTGGTGACCAGGAAGTTTATGATAGGCTGCTGTCCTGATGATAAGGACAGTTTGTTCGCCAGAAAGGAATTATGACACATCCTCTCTAGCCCTTCATGTAGTACTGTCTGTCCTGGGATGGTGTGGGTTATATTACAACAAATGAGGGTATATTATCAGAAATATTCAGACTTATAGAGGTTTTAAGAGAAGCAGCCTCTTCAACTCTCACCATTGTCCACCTCTGACTTATCCAGGCAAGTTGAGTGAGAATAATATGTATTATTACAGCAGCTATCTACAAAAGGAAATGTTGGGAGGAGTGGGTACAAGCTGTCCAATACTACCACTGCACTGTGGTAGTATTGCACAGCTGTGGAATTTATGGCGGATGGGATGATATTGTCCAATGCTCCAGTCATTCAGTCCCTAGATGCTTTTAGAGTGTGAGTTTCAAAGTGACATATGTTAGAACAATTAGAGGCATGTTGCTACTGAGAGCTTAGCATGTTAAGTCATGAAAACCATATCCAGAAATGTGGAACATATTTCCATTTGATTTACTGCCAAGCCAATATACTCATAGGATATATACTCATAGAAAGTCATTTTATCATAACCAGGCCTGACAGAGGATTGTGTTGGTTGGTTTGCAATTACTAAAGGAATACTTCTTTGATATACTTCTTTGATATACTTCTTTCATATACTTCTTTCATGCTGTTTCAAGCTGTTTCAAGCTGATGTGAGCGTACGCAACATGGTATGGATATGCTCAGTCACTCTCTCTCAGTTACACTCTCTGTATTAACTCTTAGGGGGGAAAGGGTGGATATACATATAAGTGTGAGTTGTGTGAGAGGCCTGGTTTGAGGAGTTTTTAACAAAGACCCATCCTATGAAGGATTGGAATGCTGCGATACCAAAATAACTGAGATGCCACCAAAGTGCAAGACAACAATCATATTTCCCTTGAGGAGGGCGATTAAATCTTACAAACTCCGGCGGTGCCTGCACTGTGCCTGATGCTGTTCTGCACTCGAAACCTAAAACATGTGTAGGTACATTTATGTGTATAATAGAGAAGGATATAACTATAACTTGCATCCATCTATCACCTTAGTCTGTAGTCAACTGTTACCACATGTATGGTGGGGTATTGACATTATACCTTTGCACCTGATCATCACATAAGCAAAAAACAAAGTGAAAATGTCTTGAACAAAACAAAATGGTTACAAGGAACACTCGAAAGATTTTCTATTGTCATTTTTTCAGGCTTAACAACTTGCTTTCCTGGCACCACATCCTCATACAGCAATTCAAGTATTCTACTACACATATCTTAAATGTTTCTCGAGGCGTGTGGCCTAATCTGTAAGGAGGGAAATCTTTTGAGTCCTAAACTGTGCACGTCAACTAAGAATTACGGTGTGCAATTCCATGAACAGCTTAGAGTATAATAGATAGCTCTGCATCTTATCAGGCTTTAAGACCACTCTAACTCTGCCTATATCTTGTCTAAAACATTACCTGTTTGGTGAAGCTTGTGGAGGGATGGCACATCAAACTGAATTGTGAGGTTTTCAGACTATAGGTGAAGGAATGTGGAGAATCCTTGAAAACACACATCGAGTATAAACATTGTGTGAGTGATTTACGCGAAGAGTTGAAATAAAATGTTCTGAAAGCCTTCAGAAAGTTTATGGAATAGGCAGCTACTATGGAGTATTTTGGAAAATCGATGTCAAATGAAGGTCAAAGTCAAGGTCACGGCCATGGTAGACTTCATTATTCTATGGGGAATTTGTTTGACAGTTGGACAAACACCACACACAATTAAAATACACCATCAACAGAACATGACAAGCCACACACACAAAGACTGTATACACAGAAATATACCATTGTACAGGACACAAAAGATGTAAAAAATGCAATCAGAAAGCCGCTTTGCCTTGAAAAACGATAAAGTTTATTCAGAAAGATTGGGTGCATTCAAGTGGAACTGTTCCTCATTCAAAACTGCGATGGTTGTATGAATGAAGGATGTTTTTTCTGCTCCTACACCCCAGAAATCTAACTCTCTGACCAGATGATAGCAGCTAAAAATGGATGTGAGTCATCTGTTGTATTTGAAGGCAGTACAGGACGGACAGTTGAGTTGTGGAACACTCTGATCCAATCTTGCAAGTCAATTAAATAATCTGGTTGAGGTCATTTTTGTTTTCATGGTTCAGATTACCATATCACAAAAGGGGAGAGAATAACAAAACAGATATTATTAAAGCTTGACAGAGAAGAGTCACCATGATTTTGTCCACTTTAAAAAAGAGCCAATTTCCTTCAACATAAGAGGCATTGTTCTCCCTCTTTGCAGATTGCCACGCTGCTTCTCTCAAAGCCATTCAGATTGTTACACTGAACTAAAAAAAAGCAAAGATGAAATCAAACCATACACATGATTTTACCGCTTCTGGGGAAGATCCCGGGTTGATGGTTGAACAAACAGACTGGAGGGTTAAAGGTTGGGGAGCGTGGACAACGCAGAAATCCAGTGACCCGTGAAACCGCCTGTGACAGTTAGGAACTCAGTTTATTACTAATTGCTCAAACCCCTCTAATTAGTTCATACAATTTGGTCATGGGGCATTATGTGTCCAAAGGGAAACTCCTCACAGCAAAACAAACACAAGACTGCAAAGAATTCTCTGAAAAAACCCCCAAAACTTTATATAAAAACTAAAATTGATACTCAAATACTATTTGAAAAAGAGAAATCATGTGAGAGCAAGGCAGATTGAATGGGTGTTTTGATTGTCGACATAAAGAGAGGCCATTCTTCACAGTGACCTCACAATGACAAGGAGAGGAATTTAGCTACAAGCGTGTGAAAGTGGACCGAGACAAAAGACCTAAATGACTGATTAAACGATTCGCCAAGCCTCAGATTTGTTACCATGTGTTTGACTGTCATGCCGCGTCACAGAACGAATGCCCCACCACCATCCCGACCACCACACACACACACACACATCCACACACGCACACACATACACTCAAATGATCACCGGTGAGCAGGCTTCTTCAAAGGCTTCCATTCAACCCAAGTAGCGTTAGCTATCCAAATCGCAATCATGAGACTGCTGCTGGTTGATGAGGGGCTCGGTCCAGTGCAACATTGAGGTGACCCAGACGGGACTGTCAGTTATGCAACTATCATAAACAATCCCAAAATAAAGAGGCTTGGCCCAAATTAGCCCATTTTCTTCATTATTCTCATCGGTAGGATTTCAAACATCAGAATAAAAGAGACATAACAACTGCCAATCGGCTACATAACCACAATTACTGTAAGTCTCTCAGTCACGTGGTCCTCTGGTAATGTTTACTTCATGATTGATCGCTTCTTCTCGGCAACACCGATGAGGCGACATTCCCTTGACTCCAGATATTGTTAGAGGGGACAGCTGAATTATGATGTCCCCACAATTTCCCTCTGCCTCTGCGTCATTATCATTTGTTTATAAAATATCCAAGGTATAACGCTCGGTGGGGTTGCTCAGGACAGGAAGCATTAATAGTCCTGATGTTTCTTTAATGGTTTTCAGCTTATCTGACTTCCACGATGGGAATGTAATTAGGGAGTTGTAGCACGAAACTGTTTATTTTTGTAACAACTATCATAGGATATCCTCTTATTCTGCATGTGCCTCATAACAGAGGAACGGTTGTAAATTTGTTTGCCCTTGTAGATCATGGATCAGCAATTTGGCAGCGCTTCAACTATGTGAATTACTTTAAACTACAGATTTTTTTAAATGTTTTTTTTGTGTTCACTCCGCCGTTTCAGTGTAATATCTGTAGAAATGAATGTATTGTAACTTATTCTAACACCAGAGTAGCTTATTAATTTACCCCCCCCCCCTTAAACCTGTTGGATGCAAAGAATTATTTTGCTAGCGCCCAACTGCTGTTGCAACAGCAAAAAAGGGGGCTTATCTGTAGAAGTTCATATAACTTTAAACATTAACCAATTAGTCTTTGAAGCGATTTTGAACTCGGAATTTGGGGATTTGGAAATTCACCTTTGGGTATTCATAAAATGAGGCAATTGTGATTGGTTAAGGTTTATCCCGTCATAACTAACTCTATTTGTTTGGTGCAATACACCAACAGTTAAAGACATTTGTCATTTGCAAGCAGCTTTTACAATTTGGTTCTGGGCTGGAGCTTCATACTTGCTGCCTGTGTGTTCTCTTTAGACTGGCAGACTCACAAACACATAGGGGGCCTTTTATTAGGGGCCCAGATCCCCTCAATTGTTATAGGCAGCTCTTGCCTCTTTGTCTATTTATTACCATTGTGAAGGCCCCTTGCCTGTCTCCCCCACCTCTAGAAAACGTATACAAAAACATTTTTGAAAGGCTTAGTCAGGGGTCTGTGCTACCATGACGACTGTTCAAATGTTATAGACTTCTCCCGAATTTTGAGAGCCTATCATATTTTTTACACCTCTCTGTGTTGAGAACACCAAGGACGCCTTGCTGAGTAACCGCAACAAGCGTGTGGCTCAGTCAGACACCCACACTTGATCAGCACTGTGACTCATTGGGTGGATATTACTCATCAAGCAGGAAAACTGAGAATAAGAAATGTATTTAAAATTAGTTGAAGCACAAATCTAATAACATAATACATACTATTAAACTTAAAGCTGGAATTTTCTTTCAGAAAACCAAATATGAATTGAGAATACCGGACATGAGAAATGACACAACCGCAAGAGGGCTTATCAATGTTTCTAAAATCTTACAATGCCGACTGTCTCAATGCAAGTTAGAACAACTGTGAAGAAAGGACCAGGCAATTATGATTTAATGTATGGTGGATTTATGGTACCCTATATTGTGTAAAAAGTAGGCAGCTGCCTCCCATTGCGAGTGCCAGAGGCGTTGTTAGGATCTTGAAGCATTAGGGGCTTAGCCCAGCCCAGAAATCTTTAGATTGTGCCATTTTCAAGTTATTTCAGAGTAAAATGAATGAATGATGTGAGACACTGTGCTGTACCAAAAGGTTCTGGTCAGGTGTAGGCTGGCTTTCACAACATGAAATCAAGATAAACAAAATGATAGCAATCTGAGATCTCATTCAACTTTGTTATATTTTTTTTCAACAGCAGGAGTAAAACCCTAAGAAAAAATAAGAGCCTTGACGTCGATGAAGCAGTCATATGCTAGATTGTATGTTGGGACAAACTGTGTTAACTGTGTTAACTGTGTTAACTGTCTTATCTGTCTAGCTGATATGCTCCTCTATATCTCCTGTGCCTCGTCCTTTTTCTTTTTAAAAAAATGTCTTATATCCATAGCTAGATAGCTGCCAAGTCTCTCTCTCTCTCTCTCTCTCTCTCTCTCTCTCTCTCTCTCTCTCACACACACAAAATGCGCCCGTAGTGTGAAGTAGATAGGACCCAAAACGTACTTGCGTTTTAGATCAACAATATCATATTATTTTCGAGGGTTTTAATGCATCGGAATGACCGGGGCTATTTTTTCATTATTTTTATTTTTTATTTTTTGAGATCCGGGGCTATTCATAGCCTCGGACGCCCAGGCCTAATGACGCCTATGGCGAGTGTGATACTACTGCTAGTTTATCAAGATAGCACTGCTTTAATCATGTCTTTATGGACTCCGAGCCCTCATCCTGGATCCTTTGGCATAACATAAAGTAACGCTGCCATGAAAACAAGTTTATAAAATGATAAAAGGTAGAAGTGCCAACTGATAAAGGGATGGACTTAGTACTGCCAGCAAGCTCATCCCCGGCTTTAATCCAGTATGGATAATGATGCTCTTCATGTAGCTTTTTTGATTTGATTGTTGGTTTGCAGAGGCAGTCACAGAGGAACATTTTGTTTACATACAAAATGTTCAAGGAATGGAGACTTTTTTTCCTCACCATTCATAGGAGTATTGCATATCCATCAACATGTCTCTACAGTCCAATCACACTCATATGCTCACTGCAAGCAAAGTATATCACAAGTAAAGTACCCATCCCATCCTGGACATTTTCAGAATAAAAAACAGACCTCGTGATGTGCATTGTCTTCTTCTCTCCACAACATTCCCCTCCTACCAAACCATATTTCATCTTATGCAAAGCTGTTTTCATGATACTGTGGTTGATGGGTGCATGTGTATGAAACACCCTCCGCAGATGAACCCTGGTGTATGTCATTTGGTGAGGTTTACTAGCAATGAAATAGTGAGAGCAGGCTGATACTTTTCATTCCAACAGAGCAACACTTACAGTTATTTATGAAGACATGACAAAATCCAAAAAACCTCTAGCAAGATGGTTCCTTAGGAAAAACTTGGTTCACCAGGACCCAAAATACTACTACTAAATTTATATAGAAGAGTTATTGTATTGTAAATTGTGGCAAAGCCTCCTCCTACTCCCAGAGGGATTCTCCTCATACCACGGGCAGTTAATCTTCATACTGACAGGTATATTTACAACATTCAAACACTTAAACATTTCAGTGCTTGTGATAAAAAATAGGAGTTAGAATCGCGAGGGTACCAATGTCTCGGCTGAATCATTACATACTCTTCAGACTTAACTAATCAAATAACCATCGTCTAATACCTCAGCGCAGATATTACAGACACACCCACTGAGATGAAAACATCCAGTTGAGATAACAAATTGGAAGTAAGAATGAAAAATCAGCATGATGCCAATTGAAATCGCAGTTCTACTCTGTGGGAAATACAAAGATATTTAATACAAATTAATTGCTAACAATGCAATAATTATTTGCCATGACAGTAATGAATGTTGCTTCAGTAATTATGAGTGAAGCTTTTTGGAAAGGTAAGTCTCATTGGTCCCAAACCTATTTTACCTATTGTGTTGTATTAGGCCTACTATTACAAGGTTTGCAAATATATAATGCAATGCAACTGTGAATGTTGCTATAGAATACACATAATATCATGTGTCAAGTCAATTTCTCTCTTACTGGCAATTCCACATTACGAAATAAAAAAAGGATTTCCACATCCTTCCTGGGAGGCACCAACAGCACATTTCTGAGTTGAAATCAACTGTAGAAATGTTCACATATGTTAATGGAACAGAAAACCATTCATCATATTCCCTAATGACTGATAAAACTTAACAAGCCTTGATGGATATGCCTATGAGAGAAATAAGTCAAAAGCTATTGCTCCAAACAAACCAAACAAGTCACTCAACAGTGATGGTGAAATGGAGGCACGTCAGCCAGCAGTGAAGATGTCTCTTTCTACAAAATAGAACGTGAACAACCTTGCAATAAATAATAAAAGTGTGATCCCTGAAGGAGAAATTTTCTTTTCACTTGTCATCCTCCGCAGAGAGGTCAAAGCACTAGGTCAGCAACAGAACAGTAACCTGGAAGTGGTATCGACTTTCTACCTTGAACCTGGGCCCTCCGGTTGAAGGATGGTCACTCTACTCACTACACCTCCTGCTTCCCAGAGAAGCTTGGCTACATACCAAAAATGTCTTTTCAAACATGTCTTTTGTAGTTATCGTAAATAAAAGGTTGGTCACCTGTATTGTTTATGAAACAGCTTTACTTGAAAATGAAATATGGTTGGTGACATGAAATGTTTGGATTCACAAGTGCTCATAGGGGCATCTATATCTTAGAGATGACAGCTACTGCTACAGGTTTATGGGAGATTAAGTGTTTAAGTGAATAGAATTGATCACACAGCAAAATCCTAAGTGTTCATTTAAATCGAGTCGTATCGGCTCTATGAGTGAACAAGCAACTCTCCAATCAACACATCATTGAACACGTCATTGAAAACTCAACAATCATTAACACTGACAAAATTGCTGTGCAACTCTTAAAGAGACAAAGTTCAAATCCACGTCCTTGGTCTGAAAAGAGAGACGGCCACTAACACATTGACTTCATGCGCAGTACATCTGTTTAGTGCAGGATGTGTAGATGCACAGGAGAGTAGGTGTGGGTGTATGCATGGGTGTGTGTGGCCATCTGTTTTCATGCTGACAAGGGAAACAATGCAACCGGACTGTGCTACATCCAGAGAGACAATCAATTGGGTGCCAGAAATAACAGCAATCAAATAGACTTCCTCATCAGACAGTAGGCCTGACACCATACATGCCCATATGCTTCTTGCACAACTTTGTCTTTACATCAGTGTTGCAGTCACAGAGGAATGCTGCCATTCCAGCCGCGGTCCCCCTACACATGGACCTCACAAGTTTGATTTCCTGAGAGCTGGAGGACAATGGTTGGAAATGTAGTGAGATGACAACAATCACTGAGCGCATGTCGTCTAATATTTCAAATTGCAGAGAGACTATCTGAAGGTCAGCTAGGAAACTCACCAGCGCCAAGGGCCCCTACATTTTCTCTCTGTCTGGTTCCCATGTTGAAAATTAAAATTTTCACATGAGGTGGGTCGTGTCAAGCTGACATTATGTGAAGCACAGGAATCCCCTTGAACTGCTCCCACTCCTCCACCCCAATCACTCCATGTATAAGAGGAAGAGCAGTTGAAAGCCCTGTGGTACACGTGCATATTTGAAGTTGTTATAATGCACCATGATGAGAGAAGATGAACATCACATATTTCTCATCATGTGTTAATAATTGTAAATGAGCAGCCTGATGCTGTTTGGATCTCTCAAGCTTAATACTTTATGTGAGAAATTAAACAATTATTAACCAGCTGCTCAGATGTTTTTTTGGATATTCTTGGAATGGAGAGAAAATAGCTGAAACCTGAAATGCCTGAAATAGTTTTCCTTGTTGAAAAAGATTAGATTTTATATTAACATTAGGAGATTACCAGTATTATCAGTATTTTTGACATGTGTCCTATCTCAATCTTACCTTGAGAGGAACTAATGTAGACTGTTAGTCATTTTTGCTGCTTCATCACTAACATAGTGCCGATTCATCAGTCTCAATCTATCTGCTAAACTGTAATTATCTCAAAAACCCACAAAGAACACTACATGTAGTAGCATACTCTCAGAGAGTGCGTTAATGCACTATGGAGCAACTATTAAGAAAAAGCGACACCACTGAGGTTGGCATAGCATGGATTTTCTGAGAGTAGTGAGGATTTTCACAGTGTTTAAACCATATTTTCAGATACAGCCTATGGGAGTGATGAATCAGACAAAACCGGGCCTCCAAATATCACAGTGATGGAGAAAAGATGCTGGCAAAAAGCCTGAACTAATAACTCTTATCAAAGTGAGAATTATATATACCAGCATATTAAGAACACTTGTCATCATACTTAAAAAGGGAAAATAAAACATGCCTGCGTGGGCAAATCATTTAATTCAATTCCCCTGTCCAAGCAAAGACAACATTATCCTTGTGATCAGTTCTCTGTCATCTCATATACTCAGCAGCCTTCAAGTAAACCCAGCCCTTGTACAAACTACTACTACAAACTACTCCAGAATATATAGATATACGTATATGTATATTATCCCATATATGTTAGCCCAGAGTGCTTTGCATCCTTTTGCTGAATGGATGGGATGTTTTTACTGGGATGTGGATGTAGACCAGCATTGTTAATGCTTTTTGGGTTGGAAGGGGGAGTTGGTGCAAACTGCTGCCGGTTCATTTTTGAGGTTTTCTTACCATTGTTCTGAGTATGGGGGGACTTCACCTTTTGATAAAAGACAATGCAAGGAATTGGGATGCCCATGGGCATGATTTGGCAAGAGACCTTGTGGCAACAAGAGTTCAGATAGCGCTAAAATGCTACGTCAGAAGTAAATATAAGAGATTGCTACCAGGATACACAGAATAAGACATCAAAGCAGTGAGTGGAAGCTGCTCTTTGGTTGTGGGATTTTCACTTTAAGGAAAAAAGAGGACACCCTTTACTTTTAAATGCAAATGCCCTTTTTAATCTGTATTGTTCAATTTGACATTTAAAAAGTTCAAAAAGTGGCATATTATATATGACATATATTTTGGTTTATGGGTTGAATGCATTCGATTTTTACCTTTTAAGTTTTTGTTTTCATTTTTTAAAACTGTTTTTTCCCCCCATTCAATTGTAAGCATAACAAACTGGAGGCAGACGACCAACTCAATACAATAGATTCTGACCAGACAAATACTATGGAGAGGACAGGAGGAAATGGATCTGAGACACAGTTGTCAGACAAACAGATGTTGTTTAGGATGCAGATAGATAGGGTGTTGATGTTAGGACAGGCCTGTAGTTTCCCTTGTGGCCTCACTGATAGTGTGTCAGTCACTGTTGAAATCTAGAAGAGTCTTAAGATGATTGATGGAAAAGGTGTGTGGAGGCCTACTGAACTTTGAATAACACTAAGGCTGGCCAGACATTGTTTTCACTAGCTACTGTTTTGTGTTTCTTTCTACCAAAACAAAAACACATTTTTGCCTATTTTAAGCATCATGGCAAAATCTGAGCGGTTTTAGAACATTGAGGTTTGAAAGGAGGCAGTCAGCTGTATTATCCTTCTGAGTCACTCTAACAATCCACGCTAAAAGAAAAAAAATCAGTTGTTGTTCGAGGTTATCCACCCACGTCTTCCTACAACTACCTGAAGAGAAAGGATGCTGCCTGCCAGGAGATGAGAAAGCATAATGGTTTCCCTTCCCATGTCCACTTCAGGCGTTCTAAGAAATCCATTCTGTGCTGGCCTGTCAGAGGCTTTGATGTGCTTAGTTCAGTGGCCGGAACAATGTCTGGCAACGCTGGACGACTGTTGGGGTTGACAATATCACACGTCTACCCCATGCTGCTCACGATCAATGAAATTGTCATGGGTAGAAGCTACTGGGGGTGGAAGCGGGGATTCAGTGTCTCGGGGTGGCCTCGTGGTTAGAGAAACCACGCTGGAAGAGTGTCTTTGAGCAAGGCACTGAAGCATTCCTGGCTCCGTGCCTGCTGCTCTGTGGCTGCCCCACTCTGATGGATGTTTCCCTTCAGGGATCAGTAATGGGGTACTCTTTACAGCATCTCTCTCTGGAGATGGATGTAACTCTATTACTAAATCTGATAATAAAAGGCACTAACCAACACATCATATTGTGAATCATGTTTTGCAGTTTAACTCTTCCCCAATCTGGGGAAATATTCTTCGTTGATAAACAGGCAATCAAGAACTCCTCCCGTAACCACAGACAGAGACTCGTATCATATTGCATCACAGCTTCCTAGTTACCAATGTGTCAGCTTGTAAATCGTAAAAACAAAGCATACAAAGCATTGTGCGCACAGCGGTGGAAATCAGCGACGGCTGCAAATCAGCAGGAAGTGGCCTGGGAAGTGAGGGGAGACAGTTCATGGGTGGCAATGGGGCAGGTGTTGGCTCGAAATGCACAGGATCTTCTCACACTGGGCTTGTCCCTATGGTGCAAAAAGGACTCTCCTGTCTCCCATTCTCTGGTGGTCACTGCCTTATCAAGGGAAGGAAATAATCTGAGAGCTGCTTCCCTGCATTGTGTGTTATTATTCCACCTTAGTGAGAGCAGGTTGCATTATTCAGCAGGAAGAAAGTAATGCTCAAGGGTGGCTCAAGGTAAGGTTGTTTGGGCCTTCAAGGAATATCATTAGTATGTAATGCTAAGTAATGCTGAGAAACAAAATATCAACCGTATGTGAAAATGCAATTTCAACCTATTGATAAAAGAAGAAAGCCGTGGTCTGTATCTTTTCCAAACATTCTTTGAAACAAAGTTGCCAGTTTTGGCACCCTTGGTATCCTCTGGGTGGCTAAATCACTGATGATTGGGTTTTTTATTCTCCAACCTTAAGTGAGTGTCCTTCCACCTGAAATCCATTCAGCAGCTGAGTTGTGTAGTTGCATAGCAAGAGCCTTACCCATTCACTTGACTTGGCACACGACCATGCCAAAAACACACTTTGCCAACTTGGTAGCAGAACAGAGGATAGCCCTTTTCATTTCTTGGAAGGCCTACAGCACTGTAGGCTTGCACATTATCACAGCATTGACACTTCATCTCTCATGATAGCCTCCGCAGCCTTACTGTCAGCTACTTTACAAACAAGTGCAAGAACAAATGAATCAGTATCCAACAATGCCCAGTGTAATACTCAGAAGTGAGTTAAGGGCTGTTCAAGGGCTGAATGGTGAAAGCTGTATTTCTATGCTCCGCTTAACGACATCCTGAGCTTCTGTTTGCTGCCCAGACTGAGGCCTCATCACAATACAGGCCTGTAACCTCACCAATATTTCAGTAGGAAAGCCTTACACATTATTCAAGCACTGTCTGGGCTTGATCCATCAGCCACAAGGCCTTCATCATTCTGGTGTGCCATGGAGGCTTGTCACAGAGGAAAGGTGGACCTTATAATATTTATCCCTGGGAAAGCTCCAAACCCCCAGTGCTCTCAGATAGCCAACTCAGTGGTGTTTGTTTAAAACCATCCAAAAGTAACCAGAATACTGACATCAATTAGCCATGACATTTACCTGGTGTCCTCTCAGTGCCCTCCACTGATCTGTCAGCAAGCAAATCAGGCTCCACCAAAAATAAAGCATATCCTCCCACTAAGAAACTATCAGGCAGAAATTGGGACAAGATAACTGCGTAATGTGCCACACAGTTATCATAAAGCAGATAGCAGATAAAATAAATATTGTCACAACTTCGTTGCTGTCCGTTAGATGAATTGAGCTGGAGGGGAGCAATTTTCAAGACTTTGAATGTCACTTCAGTTGCAATTAAACTCTCTCAGAGGTAAAACCTCTCATGTAATCAGGGTAGCAATTGGAAAATGAATTCATATTATTTCAATTTGCACTGAAAGTGGTTACAAAAGGATCCAAACTGCAATTGGCCTAGAAACTGAGTACATAAAAGAAGGTTTCAAACCACCTGTGTACTTAACCTCTTGAAATGAGACCAGCTCCAGCTACCACATCACAAAACATAATAAGAAAATTCCCTTTTATTTTAAAAAATCAATTCTACTTTTTTTTTATTGAAACCACTGATGGGCTGAATCCTTTCAATTGAGCTGCACCAATGGAGAGACCCGCTAATGTTTTTGATTTGGTTTCCTACCAAACCCCCAGCAGGGGGGACAAAGGCTATTGAGGGAACTTGGGTGTGAGCCCCTGTAGTTGAAAAGAGATCAAATGTGAGTAGGAGGCCATTTCAGACCTATATGGTAATGGGAGCACTCAGCCAAAAGCCTGCCGCTGCAGCAGTTCAGTCTCAGGATGTTATCGAGGTTGGTCTCTAACTCTTGTAGGTAAACATTTGTCATCAAATTTGGGGAAAGAGAACAATACATTTCCATCTCATATTTATACCCCAGGAGTCTGAGAAACATAGTAACATGGCTGATGATGTGGAAAAACAACTGAGGTGTTGAGTTGTTTAACGTGAATGCTGTGATAGGTGTAGTGGAAATGACTCTTGTGTCCTTGTGAACTCTTTGAACTTTTCAGAAATCATATTTCATTAAAATGAATGTGTCTGCCACAAGGAAAAGTCACAAGGAAGGAGGCGGAGTCATTCTGGCTCTGCATCCTACTATGTGGACACTCCTATATAGCCTATGTATTCATACAGAATCAACTGGACTGTTTCAAGGCCTGTAGATCAAGTGAAAGCTGGTGAGAACGTCTGTTACAAATGGGAGAAGCATCACTGTATGCAGAGTTCATGAACAAGACATACAGTACAGTGGTGGCACACGTTTGCTTACACACTCTATTCTCCACAGAGGGTTTTCGACAATGGGCTGAACTAGCAACACAGCAAATTTTGCCCACAAATCAAGACCTATCAGGCATGAGGCCAGGCATTGTGGCAGCCTTTTTCCAAGTTCCTTATGCGTCCCAGACTGGACTGGCTGGTATGTTGCTCTTGGAAAGCCTCATCTGTTCCTTGCATCCTGTCTTGATAGTTAACTGGTGGACTTGATGTGGCACTGTACGTGTTTACGTATCGCTCATTCATATTTAACAGAGAAACCTCTTATTCTTCTGCATGCAAAAGCCATTTAATCTTTTAAATTCCAATTTTTAAATTTTTTTTTTATCATTGAATCCAAAGACTTAGTGAGCTTTTATGTTTTTACAAACTCTGTTTTAATAAAAGTAATATCTAGACATGCATTCCTTGATGTTAATCTCATATGGCAAAAACAATCTCTACCATACCATAACACTGATGGAATCTATACCATTGTATCTTAAGGACAGATAAAGCCTTATCGCGTTTTCTTACTAACTTGTACAATGCTATAGAACAGGGCCAAGCACAACAGAATCAAAACAATCCCCTCAAATCAGACACTGGTCCTGATTGTTCCCCTTCATAATGCATAGTAGTTCTAGCATCTGTAGCAGAAGTAACTGGACCAACACCTTATAGTTCATTTTAAGATGTATTTTGCAGCCTACACAACTAGGACATATATGAAATGTGAGCACAGTGAAGTTAAATGATCACCATGGCTCAGGTCTCCTGCTATGGATACTGTCTGGCCATAGTAAACAGGGAGAATTTTAGACTCATCTAATGACTTCCCATGAGAAATGGAGGAAATAGTTCAGCCATACAAGAATCATTTTACCTCTCGCCATTTTTATTGATCCATGTCAAGATAACTGCTTTAAATTGATGCCCACGGATCAGTGAGTGGTCCATCGCCTCTGGAGCCACTTGTGTGCCCCTCCTGGATGAATCCTGCTAGAATTTTCTCCTCAGTGTCTGCCCTACTCTGTCTCCCACTCTGCTTTCCAACTGTCTAAAGACATTTTTTTTTAAAAAAGGTGGGTCAACTGCCCACTCTTAGAAAAATAGAAAACTGCTTTAAATTGTATTGGCCATATAAATTGATGCCCACTATTGCTGTAGGGTTGCATCACCTAAAATATCGCTAAAATATGTTATTAAAATTTTTTTGTGATAAAGATTATTTGAGAAAAATAAACAGGGAGGACACAAAACGTCACTATTGACAAAAGCACTTGTATAAATATTAGGATAACACAGTGCTGAACTCAAAACAAGGAAGGTGTATGGGCTGCATGTTGTTTCAACTCAGTATCCTGCCATTGTAAGATGGGATTCGGTGGGAAAAAAGCTCCATTAACATTGCAAATCTGGTTTTAAATATTTCTGCAAAAAATGTTATACCTATTATTATATTCATTCGTGTAGATCAGATATGGGAACAGAACAACTGGGGCTAGTGAACTTAATGATAAATGTAAACCTGTGATCGTTTGAGTGGAAAAAGACTCAGGTCTGCTCAAGACTAGATGGCTTGATAGTCAGCTTCATGTGGGTCCAGGCTTGACCCCCTAATATCAGGTGAATGGGCCTCTGGAGTAATTAAGTGTAAATATATACCGTTCCATATCAACTGTGATATTCTGAAGAGCCTTTATAGGTTGCCTCAAAGGTCAGAATGACTTCATAGATATCACTTTATCTCCTCTGGTATCAGGACATACCTTGCATTCACTGGAGGCCACCCAGGATGGTTTGTGGTTCATGTATGTGCAAAAGGTTGTATCTTATGGATGGTGTTTATTATTTAGCAATGTAGACAGTGAAATGGGAATGCTCAGTCATCACTCTTATCTTATTTTTAAGCTACGATAAGTTTGAGTATTGTGTATCTGGGCATGGTACAGAGTCGTCATTAAAGCAGCAATAAAGAGGTTATAGTATTTACCAATTGTTAACAGAGACCCACAGGGGTGCATGGTTTTATAAACACCAAAGCTGTTAACATGTCTGCGGTGCTGGACTGGTTTATGTCCATGATACCTGACAAAGGAAAACAGACAGATGAAAAGTGAGACACCATAGTATTTCATAATCACAACTTCAGATAAAAATGTTGCCTCATCAAAAATAATTTCAATTTGAGGAGCAAAGAAACCAGAAAGGTTCTGGTCCCAGAGTGCATTCACGACTAAAATGGGTTTTGCAAGAGAAACTGGCAAAAACAGGCAGAAGTCACAGTGAGAAGTTGCTAAAACTTGTTTGGTAGGGTCCATCATTTGTACAGTAATGAAACATCTCAAATGTTCTCTAAATTGGTTGTTTTTGCCTCCATGGGGTCAAATATGAGATTTGTTATTGCAATCCTGAATACCTCTGTGGGGTGGTCAGACCAAATCTGGAAAACCAACGCCTTTCTGAACACAACACGAGGCTTGGTAAATGCTCCATTTTTATCTGACAGTGTGAATTGCTCAAGTTGACACATTTATTATTAAAAAGGCCGAGGCTTTTAGTGGGCATCATCGTCTGCTAATGTAATCAGAGATGGAAGAAGCAGCCAATTTCAGAACCTCACACGGTGTTTGATAGCTATCTTCTGGGAGTTGCTGTATGGTATTCCCTGTCCTGACTTTCATCTCCCTCAGCCTGCGAGACTTATCCACGGTTGGGTATGAAAACAAATCATCAGGGAGCAATG
>CABFOQ010049021.1:0-12935 GCA_900660455.1 Gephyroberyx darwinii | reverse complement strand
CACTGGACATCGGACAGACCTACAGACCTACATACCGTAACAAAATGGAAGACTGCTGGCGTGTGTGTAACATAATAAACCTTCAGCCAAGCCAAATGCGCGAGTCAAAAATGGCAGTGCTCGTTACACAGTAAAAAACGGGTTGGCTGTACAGAATCAGATCAGATGGTCTGCAAGCAGCCTGACAGAGGAGGAATCAACTCAGACTTCCAATGGCTAATCTGAAATTTAAACATTAAAATTTGAGGTTTTTTCCCCCCATGATGGCGGCATCAATAACGTCTCTCAGTCGCTGTCGCTCCTCTCTCCTCTGTGTAGGGGTCGCTTCCCAGTTGAGGGCAGAGGGGCCTCTTGTTTCACGACTCTGACCTTGGCCTTACTGTGGAGGGAAACAGACAAGACGAGCCCAGTGAGCCACATGATCACAGGCAACAAGATGGGAGAAAACAGCGGCTGACACCTACACATGAGCAACGGTTGTCCCAGCAAGAGTCCCTGCTATTGATGGATTGAAAACAAGGTCATTTTCAGTCAGTCTATACCTGAACTCTACCAAACTGTTTGTAGCACCTCCCCTGGGGCAATCAGAGTCATTTTGAAAGTGCTGTGGGAAGTTTCATCAAAATCCAATCGGTGCTGTCTACGAGATCACGCAGGACTCACAGATGCACAAATGGAAAAACTAACTTTCACATCTTAGCTGCAATTTTTCACAAACGGCCAGAATCCTCTTCTCATACACCAATGAGTTTGATGCTGTTACATTACATTGTGAACTTGCTCGTTCACAATGTTCGTCATTAGTTTGCGTGTACTGCTGTAACACAGTGATGTATGGCGATAGATATGTTTTCATGATCATAAGACAACACAAGAAAACTAAACTGCACTGAAGTCAAATTAACGCAGAATGTTTCACAATTCTGACAAATAAGATTTTCATATTTAGTAAGACACTAAATGACATTTTTGCTGTAAATTAGTACTCAAGAGTTTGTCCAGCTTACGTCTCTTTGTCCAGCAGCTCCAGGCCATCGTTGATTCTTTTTAGCATTTCAAATCGCTCCCGTCCACGGACCTGGGGGAGAGATCAAAACTATGTCCATCAAACTGAACGGAAACCTCAGTTACAACAATGAGGTGCAGCCAGCTTCATCTTCATAACACTGTGTGTGTGTGTGTGTGTGTGTGTGTGTGCGTACACTCACATTCAGCACAAACATCTCCTTCTCTTCCTCTTCTGCACTAGAGGCAGATTTGTTTTTCTTGACCACAGTTGAGTCAGGGGCAGGCATGCTCTCTGAGGGAACAGGAAGTAAGGTTAGCGAGGAACTGGGACGCAAGAGAGGAAGCAGTTTGAAATCAATGGAACACAGCAAAAAAAAAACCTACTCCTTTTCTTGGTGGATTTGGTGCCGTTCTGTGTCTTGTTGGCATTTTCTTCTTCAGTTTTGCGGTCCCTGCCTGGACATGCACAAACACGCACCTCAAAGCATCTCCGGCCCAAAACCTGACCCCTAGGAGGGAGTAGAGAGCGGTTAGGGCCCAACACAAACAAAATGGAGTCTGAGCAACTGTTTGGAAAATAAATAAACAACATGTGATATTTTATTGACCCCTGCCGCCCCCCTAGGGAAATTTTCTTTTTGCTTGCCACCCTCCACAGGGGGGTTCAGAAACACAGTCAGCTAAAGAACGGCACCCCTGCAGATGGTAAGACCGATATTAACACTCCCTCCCTCCCACACACTCTTTCACTCACTCTCATCACATCCGTACAGAGAAAAGAGACTTACTCGGGTGTCTCGAGGGTGAGGATGGTGAGGATGGGCCGGCGGTTCATGCCTCCCATGCAGGAGCTGTTACACATGAAGTTCAGCAGAACCGTGGTACTCTCAGAGCCCAGCTGAAACAAGAAATGTGCAGCAATTTTAACGATATCTAACTACACAGGATAATTTGTAGCGTGGCAACTAGTTGATATAATAATAGTAAAATTGTTCTGGGACCCCTTCAGACCTCCTCGTGGACCCGAGGGTGTCCAGACCACACTTTTTAGAGCCACTTCAACATTATTTTACACAATACTAAGCCATATAAGAATTTTTTTTTGAGACATGACCAAAACATTTCAATTGCTGTAGTTTATGTACGTATATATGTACTTCAAGTATGAATTTTTGGACTGATTTACAAAACAACAACAAAGTGAGGGACAATATTAGAGGCTAGTGCGTGCTAAAACTAAAAAGTAATATGTACACTCCTTTTGTATAGGATGGTTGAGTCTAGCACTGTAGATAACAAATGTAATGAACTATATTCTCCTTCAAATAAAGCAAGTGGGGAAGCCGTACCTGTGGAGGCTCGTAGGGCACGGTGACGCTGTGCCTCTTGGTGTGGGGGTCCTCCAAGTACTGGGCCCTCTGGCTGCCCTCCACCCGGATCAAATGGCTGCGATGCTCCACAACTAGACGGGACACAGTTAGGAGGAAACAGGGAAGTTCCTCGGTTTTCTCTCTGCACATCATTGCAAGAGTTTTAAAAAGGGGGTAGATGTTCCAGTATCAGATTCGTCATTCCTCCACTATACACATGCACCACTTTCACCGACGCACGCGTTCTCATGCCACCCTTTTCTTACCGTCTTTATTCTGGTGGTGGGGACAGCAACGGACAACGTCGGCCACGTGCTCAGTCTTCTTGTAGACAGCGGTGGCTCTGAGGACGGCACCTTGAGGGGGTTCCATGGTCACCAACACCTCCAGTGGACAGGTCTTAGCAAGCTGACAATAAAGCTTATTGAGCTGCACTGAAAACTAAAAGAAAGAGAGAAAAAGAGAAGGATCTTTACAGCTTGCAGAGAAAAACCTTGTGAGGTGGCATGATAACAGAACAATGATTTAAAAGTCACTAAGTGGGCTGAGGGCTTCGTCTTAGAAAAAAAGGCAGGACTAAAATTCAAACCTAAACCATCAGGAGCAAACAACTCAATCAAACAACTCAATCAAACAACTCAATCAAACAACTCAAATAGCAATAAATGAAAACTACATGGCAACTTAACAAAACCCACAACTTAGAATCTGACAAATCTTAGCTTTGATTTTGTTTTTCGTACCTTGCCTTCGTCCATTTTTAACCCTCACTGCGCTGGAAGAAGACCGCAAAGGAACATGCCCCGTCATGTCAGAGCCGAGCTTTGCAACCAGCCGGCAACTTTTCCCTCAGACCAGAGAGCAAGTCGCAGGGGGCGGTAGCTTATAGGCAGCACACCCTAACCTTCAAGCTAGACTGACCAATTGCAGCGCCCCGATTGGTGAGTCACCGTGGAAACCTTCATGCTATTGGCTGTTCAAACACAGTGACTGACATCTAGACCTTAAATTTTAGCGTATAGTCACAATGAATAAGATTCCACACGAATGCCACCGTGAGAGATACGAAAGAATGGATATTTTAATGTGTCAACAAGGTAAGACCGTTCACTTTACTGTTACAGTACAAAACGATTTTGACTTCTCTCCGATTTCAAATTCCTTTTAACTTTTGTGTGAAAACCTACATGGTTAGTCGGTGGAACTCCCTAAATAGCAGATTTCTTCAATTAAATCAACATCAAATCACAAATTCCTGTGTAAAGTTATTTTTAAGTGAATTATCAGAATCACAAGTAAGAATGGCAGTATGGGAGTGACCGAGCTGAAGAGCGCTTCCAGGCGTGTGAAGCTGCAGGAACCCCTTTTGTTCCTGTGGAAGGGTTCAAGTAGCGGACGTCTAATCTCTGCTGTGCTCTACAAGATGACTATGGGCTGAGATTAGCGCCAGAAACTGAACTCAATTTATTTATTACACAATTTGAAGTTGAATATATAATGATTTGAAATTGAATTTGATTCTTATTGCATTCAACTGTCAATTTTTATTTCAGGCTAGTTTGGAGTAAAAATTCAACGCTCAATATGTTTTCAAATTCAGTTCTCTGACACACATCCGGGGACAGAACTGGGGCCACTTATCTCAGCCATAGATGCGCTCCAACTACTCCTGTTAGTCTGGATTTTAAACTGTTCATAACACAAATGATTTTACAGACTGATTTTTCATTTTATCCGTAGTGAGCCAGGATTCAAACATTTCTTAACCATATCAACTGAGGTTGCTAGTAATTTGTCTCGCTACGCTCAGGATAGATAGTGACAGGACATCAGGCACATATACACCTAATCACTAGTCTGTGGGCTCTACAAATCACCAGTGGCAATTTGTAGTAGTTCAATACTCATAGCGCCTCATGCCTGGCTAAGGTTACTCACTGTCGAAGTAACAGACTTGGCTGTGCCAGTCTTTTGGAAGTGCAGCTGGAAGCCCAACTGCCCAGGGTAGTCTGTTGTAGTTGGCACAGTGGACGCTGGGGGAGTCAGGTTGTCCACAGGCGACACATCTGGGAGCAACTCAAACACGCCCTCATCAAAACCTTCAGGGAGAACGTGGCTGTGTATAAGCTGTGGGGAGAGGGATGAGAATCAGTTATCTGCTGAGAAATGGAGCCCAAGTTGAAGTTTTCCTTTTATCTCATGATATTCTAGCTATCATTATCCAAGTTATTTGCTTATTTAACTATTATCTGAGAGGGCTTTCTCCAACAATAAATAAACAATGACACTGCCAGGCGGTACGGGTAGGTTAGCTTACCGATGGATCCACATCATTCATCCAGGACTCATTAGGCACAGGTGCAATAGTGGAGATTGAAGGCGTTATGCTAAAGAAAGGGCGAATGCACAAATCGGTTAACATGTCCCAAGATAACACAGATTGTGAAATCCTTTACTACCCATGAAACTTTAACTTTTTAACTTACTTGTCCCAAAGCTCCAGGAATGAGTCTTGACTAAGTGGAAGGCTCTGGCTCAGACCCTCGAAGGCTGGCTCTTCCATCCTGTATCCCTCGTTCTTGCAGGATTGCTGTGGGGTTTCAGGAAGAACACCTCCAGTTAGGCGGATGGGGGAGATGCATTTGCAATATGTCCTAGCTGGGAAAGAGTACCCATCTCGGTAGAAAAGTCAAAGCAAAACAAAGGGTTCAGAAAGACTACAGTAATAAATAAAAAAAATACCATACTTACTGATAGCAAAAAAGAAAACAATATACTGTAATAGTAGCAGCTGCAAATTAGCCATCACGGCTTGCAATGAAGATCAGATTGCCACACAGGAAGTGAGCGTTCACAGATTTGAGGAAAATGTAGGCCATCGGCCCCATTAGCTCGTGGGCTAATATAACAAAGTTAACTATCGCTAAATACGACATAGCCTCAAAGACAACCATAATCCAGAACCTATACTAATTGACACGTTTGGATTAATACCCAATTTACCTAACAGCAGTGATAAGCTATCATCAGCTGCTGCTCAAAACAAACAGCTTGGAAAGATCAGCCATGCTAGTTAAGCCTGCTGTGCACCGTCCATTTTCTTTCGAGCAGGCCAACACCATTTGAATGAATTTTACGACGTTCGACCATCAACTCGTTTTAAACATATTAACTCAATCACTACACATACATTTTTATTTTTTTTTTATCGGCGGAGATATCTTAACGACTGAATTAGCAACTCTGCTGAAATGGCCCAGGTGGCAGTTTATCGCGCTGGGAACTTGTTAATTAGCCAGCGCCAGTGCTAGTTTAGCTAACCTAGCTACGTTAGCTTTACGTTGTGGAATTTGACAAACCTACCACCACTAACTTTTTTATCGGACAAATGAAATCTCATGTTTTTACTTCACCGAATCACACGGGTGACATCAAAGAGCTACCTCGTCTCCCGCTACAGCTGTCCCGAAATACCCTCTGAGTCACTGTCGAAGTTGTACAGTCAAGATTGCAAGGCAGGCGAGTCGCTAGTGGAAAAATCCAAAATATTTTGAGGAGCAGAAGAGCACGTTGTTGGGGATTCCCGAAAAACCAGAGGGGAGGCGCGTGCTCAGTTGCTCATTGTAAGCAACTTCCAATCACGAGCCGCTCCTTTCTCGTTTTGGTTTCAAATGGAACGGCGCGGAGCTGTGCTGCATTCAATGTTATCGGAAATGTCGAAATTAAGTTCTGAGCTACACATGAACGACCCAACAAATGGTGACATTTATTTATTTTGTCAATTTATATTTTCTCTGATACCCGAAATGTGACGTCTATGGGGTGGAGAGTATGAAAGCCATGTCAGCAATTATGATAAAAGCAATTTTTTTTAAAGGATGCCAATTGCCTATAAACACAGAGAAGAAGAAGACAAAGACAAAGACAGAGATTTTCTACAAATCATGTCTCTTCTTTATTGAACAGTATCTTATTGTGAAAATTTTACTTTAACTATGAATCTTTACACATTAGCTGCAAATTTCCACACAACATCCGCAATCCTCTTCACGTAAGAACTACATGTCATCGCCACAAATGAGCCGTGGGACTGCACAGAATCTGTACTTGCTATTACATGTTATACAGCATTCTATGTGAATTAGCATTGTTGCATGCAGGCCTGTAACACTTGAGTCTGGTCTTCACTTTTCTGTCACCAGCAAGATCAAGACAATTCGTCTTGATTCCGTGCCTCTTTTGACGCTATTGTGTCTCAGCCACATCATGTTGACTTGACTTTTTTCCATTTGTCTTCACATTTTTAAAGAAACGTTATTCTCCACCTTGTTCACCATTATTTCTTTTTTATGACACCTGTGTATAGTATGCAATGGTCCTCCTGGTCTTGAATTCGACTAGACTAAAGGAATACTAAAGTGGTCTTGACTGCAGCCCAGTTGTATGTCACTGTTTTGTTTAAATTCAGTTTAGTTGTCACACATATGCAACAACCTTTGGCTAATAAATTAATTAAAACATCATTTGCATGCCTGATGCACATTTTGTCTTCTTCATTCTGCTGATGCAGCACAACCAACCAAACCAAAAGCACTTGAACAATATGACATGTTGTATTTACAATTTCTGCACTCGTAAGTGAAGGCAGCATAAGAATGATATGGTGGACGAAATGCTCTTTTAAAATAAATGATAAATGAGAGAGGTCAATAAAATGATATCTGTGCAAAAGTATTTCATACCGACTTAGCTTAAAATATTAGGGTTTGGTTTTATGATCACAAAATTATGTGCATTATCTCCAAAATAGTTCCTGTTCATATAATAATAATAGTAATAATAATAAATCACTATATCATAGAAATCCCATGGAGCAATTGGTCATTTCAATTTATTCATGCCCAATAAACAGTGAGCAATTGAATAGGACATATTAGTCCTATGATGTTGGATAGTTCAGTCATCTTTTGATGAAATGGTTCTGTACCTCTATTTCCGACCGTGTAGGGACATTCCCTCTTGGCTTGCCTCTCTCCACTGAGGTGAGAGAGCAGCGTCCCTGGAGCTGGCAGGGATTCAGTATCTTGTTCAAGGTTGATCAAGGAAGGATTGCCAGCATGGGGTCTTGAACCTGG
Organism: Gephyroberyx darwinii; assembly: GCA_900660455.1. Classification (NCBI taxonomy): domain Eukaryota; kingdom Metazoa; phylum Chordata; class Actinopteri; order Trachichthyiformes; family Trachichthyidae; genus Gephyroberyx; species Gephyroberyx darwinii. The sequence goes on along the minus strand of CABFOQ010049021.1, from coordinate 5,422 downwards.
CTCCTCATATTAGGCCACCTTGCTGCCCTTGGACTGTGCGTGGATTGTGATTTAGACTAGATTGTCCCTTTAAGTTAAAATCAATTGATTTTACATGTTACACGCTATTCATTCATGCTATTCAATCTGCTCTAACAAGCTGGATGACATCACCTCTCATCACCCGTCAAATTACTCATTGCCGATAAGATAAATGCGGCACCATTGGGGATTATAGCTGCAGAGAAACATAGAGCAGGACCTCACTTGGCTGCAGCTGCGTTGGTGCACTCATGCCAAGCGATTGGTGTCTTACCCTGAACTGACAAAGTCAAATCCAAAGAGAATGCATTGCATTTTGGTTCTCATCCATCTCTCTGAGCACAGAGCAGCTATTGGTACCACTTTAGGGCTAGGTAGCTGTTTGACCTTTGAGTGAATATGCTGATGGTGCCAACCATGAACCACCATGAACTTGATCCTGCTAGTACTGTATATAGATATAATAAATGGTGCTAGTGAGGTCAAATAAGGCCAGTGCAGAAGGTTTTTAGTTTTTGAATTTTAGTTTTTGGAGTTTAAATTTGCCGAGGTTGTAGCACAGTATTGTAACTGAATTAATCCGATGCAATGCGTTATTTGATATCCTTTCATAATTTGATATCCTTTCATAGTAGGCACGTCATGTGACTGCACAGCCAACATGGAAGAGGCTGCAAGAATATCATTTGTTTCCCATCCAGCAGTTACACAAGGACATGGATACAGTCCAAGATGAGTGCAGGCATGTTGCTGAGTGGCCTCTTCATATAAGATTTGACTTTTCACACCTATCATTGCCTAGTTTCTGGGGTAACTAGAGAGTTACACTGTACTCTCCACAGAGAAGAACTTAGGACTTATGAAGAAGACTTGTGGATGCTGGATTTCTCTCCCAGAAACAACTGGATTGAAATTCCATAGACGCAATTGTTAAGTATGAATGTTGTTGAGTGTCACGCATTGACAGTGACCACACAGCGCAGCACCTGCCTGTCGTCACATGACTCATTTTACTGTAAGATGATTTTAAACCAGCTGACCCTACCCAAACTACACACGCACACACACACACACACACACACACACACACGGTCATGACAAGGAGGAACAGTATTTAAAACGCGTGCTCCTCCAGCTCACTTGGGTGAGTAATAGAGGGCAGTCACATGCCGTGTGCGTCCATGAGGTGCCGTGACTTAGGTTTCAGATAACAGCAACACTGTGATCGGCAGTTCCAGTTTTGGGACAACACAAGTGACATTTTCACTACGAAATAACGCTGAACGTTTGTTTTTTGTTTGCATGCGAATGTGTGCGTCAGGTTGCGAGTGTAAGCTGGATTTTAGGTTTTTGAACAGTTCATTTATACGTTTTTGTACGTCTGTGCTTTTTTCTGTACGAGTTCATGTCATACTTTTTACTGTGTCAATTGCAAAAGTGTTATTATGTACACTATCTGGCCCTGGTTGCGTACATGAGCCCCTAAGCTATGCTGCGTGGGGGCTCTAATGGTGTAAGGTTTCTCTACATTTGGTTGGAGTCACACACATGACTGTGGCTGGGGGTGTCAGGTTCTACCCCTCTTTCTCAACCTGCATCCCAGATCAGAGTATGAAGGGAGGCATGGGAGGAAAAGGCAAGGGAGGGGAACTCCAGAGAGAGAGAGTGGCGTGAGGCGGAGGTGTGTCTCCGAGGGGTGGGGGTGATTTTATTGAGAGAGGCAGGGAAGAAGTTTTTCCATTGAGCTAAGTCCTAACTTTACCCGCCCAATGCCACCCTCCCACACCACACCCCCCTAATCCCCGCCTAGGACACACCAGCTCCCTGGCCACCTACCCCTACACTGCCAACTCAACTGGTACGCCCTGAATTTAGGGTCCACCTGTTGCCTTGAGAGGGATTAGCCTTTTTGTGTGTAATAGGGGGGGCTTTGTGGAAGGCGGTGAGCTAGTGGTGTACAGCTATGGTGCATGACCCCTTTGGCATGTGTTCGAAAATAGAAAGGGATTTTATGGCTGCTGAAAAGACAGACAATGACAGCTAGGGTGGCAAAGACGAGCCCCTTGTTGCTGTCCACGGGAAGTGTTGAGTCACGGCACCACAATGGTCCTAGCACCGGACTCTGACTCAACAATACCATAATATTTTACCTGATGCATCTCAAAGAAGTTGTAGATCTATGAATTGACTTGTTCAATTGCATATTACCATCTTGTGCCTCATGAGTAAGATTAAGAGTAAGAGTCACGAGTCACGAGAGGCATACCACATTTTTTGCACATCTGCCTCGTTTTGCATCTACACTACAGATTCTCTTGTTTCCAAAACAGCCGGTGGAAATTACGCAACAGGGCTGCAAAGGTAAGGCCTGGAGACCAAATCTGGCCTGCAGCAATATTCCCTGTTGCTCACCAAAGAGCTCCAGCGAGTGATTAGATGTACTATTTGGATCGTTGATTCAATTTGCTATTGAACCCAGATGAATTTTATCACAAGGTAATCACATTTTTGGCCCATCTGATATGCTTCAACCCATGATCCTCTAAAAAAAAAAAAAAGTAAGATCAAAGATCCCCAATCTTGTGTTGTACCATGGTTTTCCTGTGTACAGAGAACACTCTCCTCTTGGCTGCAGCCAATGGTGGTTAAGGTCAAGACAGCTTCCTGCTTGCGTCTCTCACCACAAAGGACGACCTCTGTCTCCGGCCCTCGAGACCAGCCCACGAGACGACTGCAGCCTCACCCCCTCCCCTCAGGCCACGACGTGGGTGTGCAGGTGCCACACTATGCCAGTTGACGGGACACAACACAAACTTCAAAGAAGAGAGGACACGCTGTAGAAGACGCACAAGATCAATAAACTTTGGGCTTCTCCTTTGACGTGGATTCTACTTTTCCATCAAGTTTTCCTCAGAAGTGCCACAGATCTCACGCGGTTCTCCATTTGGCACCAAAGACGCTTCTGTCACCGACTGCTACTGGGTGTCAGGCGCTGTCAAAGTCATGCCGGCCGGGTTTCAGCAACTCGGAGGGGAGGTAATGTCAAAGAGCGTTCACAATTTACTAAGTTTTATTCACCAAAGCGACCTTTCAAAGTGTGACCTGTAAGAAAAATCGCCGTTTATCCTGAATCTCAAAAGTGGTTTTACGCACGGGTTTGTGGCCGTAGTATTTTATCAATGTAAGAGAAATTAAACACTTTGGTGTCTTGGAACTCGGTTTTTAATAAATATATACAATAATAATAATTTAATAAAAATAAACGAAACCATATAAAATCACTGAATGCCAGGATAAAACAATATTATCACGATTTATGGTGAGAATATCAAATTCCTTTATTTTCTTATCTGTTTACAAACATACTCCCTTTCCCAATGCTGGACAAATTTCATAGGATATATTCGTTTTAAAAAGATTTGTTCAGCAATAGCCTATACTCCAACTACAGTGTAAGTTTCAGGAGAAAGTGGGGGTTGGCCTCTTATTTAGTTGTAGAAGGTGACCTTGGCCAGGCTGAGTATGCTCACAGGTCAGGGCTGAGCAGCAGTGTATTAAGACTCTCAGGCCACTTAGTTTGACTGGTTTCATTTCACCGCTCACATCAACAGTACGTCCTGCTGCCTTCCCTTAATTCATGATCAATTTCAAGGCTAGGTGGATGCTGTCCTGGTTGGTGTGACTACAGGTTTGAAATCCACCGTGAAGCAGAGTTCCCATGTTATTCACATGATGGAGGACAGTGTAGAACGTAATGCATTCTCATCCCGAGCTTGAAACAAGAGAGACCAGACTCTTTATCTGTGATGCCATCAAGATAGAAGTACTGAAATCACTAAATTGACAATAAACAGGAGACAGGGGGAGGAGACTGACTGTGTCTGTACCCAGGGTGATGTGGGTTTACTAGTTCAGAAATGTTAGCGCCACTATAAAACAAATCCCATTGGTGTAGAAACTCAAACAAAGCAAAAAAAAAAGAAACATTTTCTGAGTCCACAAAGCAGGACTCCCTTTTAGTATCAAGGGGTCAGTGCCAGATAACAATCTGCTGAAGACATCACATTAAGTCTTGGTTACTGAGTCTCAGCAGAAAATTGTTGATATTCACAAATATCGATCAAACTGCAGAAGATGATGAGAGAAACACGTGATTTGTGTTTTAAGGTGGCCACATTTAAGCCAAACTAGATGCACAGCAGCATCAGTGTTGAAAGAGTGGAAAGCAGCTGCAGCTTCAAGATGGATGGATCAGTAAATGAACTCCATGTAACTGTGTAACTATAAGAGACCATTTTAATGAAATGCTGCAGGACCCTCTAGTCTGTGAGGTATAACTGGCTGCACCTCTGGTATTCTACCTTTTCTGGAGCAAGGACATGTGTGCACACAGAAATACACACACACACACACACACACACACACACCCATACACTTACCCTTTTGTTTTGGTTTGTGAATACTAAACAGTACTTATCTGGAAACTCAACACGGCAAGGTCAAAGTGTTAAAGACACTTAAAGACAAAGACAAGTCACAGCGTTAAAGACAAACTCAAACCTTGCTCCATGACACGGCAGGTAGGCTTTTATTTTGTAATAAACCATATCCTTTGTATCACTGGAAACATGCACAATAAAATAGAATAGTATAGAGTAGATTACAATTAGAATTACAATACAGTACTGAACTACCAATTTTTTAGATAGTACACAACAAAGATACACAGGAAACAAAAAAGAGAATTGTGGCAGCAGCAGAAGCATAAACTCGCTGCATGGACTGCTGTTTCCCTCTTTAAATGTGTCATATCGCTGTTATTGGGGGAAAACCGTGGATCTAAGAAACTAACAGAGAAAAACAGCCTTGTTTTTAGCTGCAGTTTCAGTTCAGTTTATCCAAGAGATTTTGAGGTTTTCATAAGCCCGAGGGTTGCAGAACTTCCTCAACCATGTAATCCTCCAGTTTAAGATAAAACATGAAAGTCATTAAAAGGTTTTCACCTGATAACGGCGATATGTTACCAAGCCCTCTGTATCTACAGTAGCTTTTTGGTTGAGCAACTACCTTGTCAGGCTGTTTTCTTGGGCGGTTTGGGTTGTGTGGTTTTTGGTGTCAGCCCTGTTAGCGCCACGATCCTGCCCCACGGCTGTTGATAACTAATCTAAACCCGTGGCTCTGGTCCGGTAAAGCTGAGATTCTGAAACGTCTCTGTTGGACATAAACACACATCACAAGGAGGGAAGACCTCAACTCTCCGACGTCCTCCCGTCAGTCGCCGTGGAGACAGGTGCCTGTGGCCTTATGGGAAATTGGAGGGAAGCTAATGTTCAGACTTCAATAACAAAGTTGACTGTGGTGTCAGTGGCAGTGTAAATGGGATCACATAAGGATCACAGTT
>CABFOQ010049019.1:0-12757 GCA_900660455.1 Gephyroberyx darwinii | reverse complement strand
GGGGCTGTGTTTGCACCATATGACCAATCGCAAACAAGGACAAGTCTACCAGAGCCGCATATTTTACACAGGAAGAGCAAACTATCATATTAAATAAATATGAAGAATTAAAAAGTATTATCCAGGCTAAAAGCAACACAGTTGCTGCTGCCAAAGCCAGGAAGGAAAGCTGGCAAAAAATTGCCGACTGTGTGAATGCGTAAGTTAATAGGCTTATCATCAATATCACTGCCCCATCATTAAGGCAGGAGTAGATCTGACTATAATTACAATTGTGTATTCCATTAAATTCATGTTTTTCTTAGATGTATTCTTATGGCGTGTAAGACAATTTTAGCCTTATTCTTTCAGCTGCGACCCCGGCAGTGTTAAACGCTCTTGGGAGCAAATAAAAAACAAATATAAAAACATAATTCAAACCGGTAAGTAGACATAAATGAAAATCTTATAAGGTCAACAAGTACAAGGCTTTAGTGCTTTAATCAAGAAGCTGACAAAGATGAGCCATTCCCTCCGCTGAGAATCTATATCTTTCATGTAGATGTTGGTCAAGGAAAGGCAACGGGTTTTGTCGGTTTCTAAAAACTGTAAAGAGACCCTCTCACTATTCGCGCACCTAGGTCCATGGGATCTTCTCGGAATGGTGACACCATTTTCCAAGAGAATTGATTGGTCAGTAGATGATGCTTTTATACGTGTTGATCTGTTATCTCGAACATAACATGCTCCGGAGCAGGTTAGGTGTGCAGCATAAGTTACCATGGCGATATACCCCGGTAAAAAGTGAACCACCGTCGTGACATTGAAAACCCAGGGTTAAACCTGAAGTTACCTCGCTAACCCCAAATCCTGCTTCGTAGTATAGGCCTCTGGTGGCTTATCAAGCTGAAGCACATGTTGTGTACCCAAATGTGCATGTATCAATTATCTCTATTGTAATATACATTTATAATATAGCTGCAAGCGGCAATTTGTGGGTTCAAACCCATTTGTTACTGCAAACTGCATGCAGAGTAACAGAAGAAGATGAATTCCACAAACAAATATATGCAGTTAAAGGGGAATTCTTAAACCTGGGCTCTATGTGTACAAATTTGTCATTTATACTGCAAAATGGGTACAAAAAGTTTTGGAATTGCTCCAGTAGATCGCCTAAGCCGGCAGTTGCGAAGCGGTCTGCTATGGCTGCAACGTAATCTGCAGGGGCAAATGCGCTGTGGTTGTGTGTGGTTCTTTAGGCTTTTTTGTAGAGCACATAGAGCTGGCCACGACCCTCACACCGTGAGGGGCCTTTCCAAAATGGGCCTTAATTACAGCGCCACCATCTGGCCGATTGGGCTCATGTTTCTTGGGAAGCATTTGCACATCATTTCCAGTTATTGGGCTAAGTTTCATGGTTTTAGCTCATTCCAGCTCACGGCAATTTGAGCCGCAGCATAAGAAAAATAAACTGGCAGGAGAACAATAGGGTTAATAAACCGGCACAAACTCAATAGGGTTCTACCCCTTCATGGGCAACAATCCACAATAGGTCACCTTATTAACCTAATTGGCTACTGCTTTGTCTTTTGCTTTGGACCACACTTACAAGAAACTCACATATCTTTCTCTTGCTCCAAACGCTCAACATAGGCATATAGTGTTAGATCAATTAAATGGTGAATGGATTTACAGTATATAGACACATTGGGCCTCATTCATGAATGTTTTCGTAAATTATTCGTAAATTTGTTGTATTTGTATGCGTACTAAAACACAAACGTGGGATTCATGAAACGTGCGGGAAACCTCGATTTGTTCGTAGAACAGGTGTATATTTGATGAATGCCAATCGTTCGTAAATTGGATGCGCGTGCCTGTTGAAGCCAGTTTCCATAGGTAAACATTGTTCAACACCGTAAAAGGCTGCAGACTGAAGGGTAAACCAGGGAAAAGAAGGAAAAAGAGGGACTTGGGCAAGTCCAATTTGAAGTGTTGCGTGCATAAGAAAAAAACAGTGGAGTTTTCAGAAGCATCAGCAGCGGAGTCACAAGAACTGATAAAAGTAAAGCATAGCAAGAAATTATTAATGCTGTCAATGCTGTTTCAGCAGAAACACACACAGTTGCTGAGGTAAAAAAAAAAAAAAAAGAAACAGTTTGACAAAAAAGCAAAAAAGTATAAGGAGAAGTAGACACGTATTATCAGCCACAGGAGGACGGCAGCGCGCAACGAGCCGCTATCCAACATGGATCAGAGGATCAATCAATAATAGGAGAGACCTCACTGTCGGGTGTCCAGTCGGCATTGGAGTTGGACACAAATCAAACCCAGGTTGCATCTTCATCAGATGGTAGGACTATAATTGTATTTGTAAGGCGTCCAGTCCATGTGATCAACCCATTACAAGTTTGATAATCTTGTGTTGTTATGAATGAGGACAGTTCGGCAAATACACCATTTCAACCTGTTAGGTCTTTATTTTCTACAAGGCCATTGAAACATCTTCTTGTTGTTGAGGTTTGGCACTACTGTATTTTTCATAAAGAATAAGCCATTCTAAGAGCCTTCCCGCATGTTTCCAAACACACGAAGATATTTCCGCATGTCTCCAAGCACTGGTAGGATTTGATCATACCAAACGAACAAATTCAGATACGAACAAAATGATGAATCCGACTATGTTCGTAGAAACATTTGTACTAATGTTATATGATCAAATCTGATCGTACGCATGTTTGATGAATGAGGCCCATTGTCTGTAGTACTGTATGTTTTGGATTGTTGCATTGTTCCCTCGTGCACTATGTGAAATCTCTGTGCAACAGGTGAATTAGGCACAGAAATCAAATGACAAAACTCAACACAGAGGGGAATGGTACAAAAAGTACAAAATTCCTAACTCAGTATGAGACATAAAATAAGTTTAGCATCTAGCATCTCCAACCCCATACTGTCTTTCTCCAGGTTTCAGATCGGAACTCTAGCTAGCATATATCTAAACAGACAAATGAAATACTGCATTCAGTAACAATGTGAAATGCCGGTTGTCATTGCATCCACATTTCGGAGAATGTTTAAGGAAACTTTTACTATCAAGCTGCCATTTCAGTCATGAAAAGCAAAGGGCAATTTTTCTTTCATCTGAACAGTTCCCTGAATTTGTGTTCCTTTCATGTTATTGAATGGAAGCAATCTGTATTCTTGATTCTAATAGCCTTGACTGATTTAGACCTCGAGTGTCTTGCAACTAACAATTTAAAACCACATAAAAAGTTATTATTTTGGTTTAATAAACCATGGAAATTAAATATTTGAATTTTTTGAGACACTTTGAACTTTGGCTTTGAAGGCCTTGAAGGCTTTCTCTTCATCTGGAACTTATCATCCGTAATGATGATAGACATAACTCATAAAGCACAAATAGACCAATGGTCAATGAAACCAATAATTAAAAACTGAATGTGCCATTGCATTTTTGGGAAAAAAACAGCCACAGCGATAAGAGTTTCTTGAGACAGATAGAGAGAAACATTGCTTTGAAGTAGCCCATGGGCTGAAGGCTGAGGCAGCAATGAGAGTGACAAGTTGTGACAGCAGGAACACATTTCCCACATTTTCACAGCCCTCTATGGTTTCAGACCACTGCTGCCTTCACAAGCTCTGGAATATTGTGGTGAAAAACGGCATACCATTTGTTGAAGTTGAACTCAGTAAAACACACATGCACATACCCACACAAGCCTGCATGTACACACAGTATTTACAGATAGAATGGCTTCCATTAATTCATTTATTCCTGCTCATAACATAACCGCCATCTACCAGTGTCCTTGTTGAATGGAACATTTTGTTCTGAATCCATTAAACCTTACACACTCCACACTCCATGCTGCTGCACAGCATCCTAATAGACATCAGTACTGAATTACAATTACATGGTAGAGGATACATGTAACCATTTGTTAATTTATCACGGTTGGTAGATTACTAAAAGATACTAAAAATGTATTCCAGTTACAAGTTACCTCATAAAAATTGGAAACGCAATCCAATCGATTACCCAAATTGTGACAATAAGGTATTCTGTTTACTTTCAGTTACCTGCAGATTACTTTACTGCCATATTGCCGTATAAAGGTACAGATTTACACTTTTTATAGACATAGAACACCTGCCAATATTTAAATGGCCTTCTGAATGGCCTTCTAAGTATTCCTGGACGTAATCCTCATTTTTATAATAATACTTTTTCAGGTACCTGTAATCAGAATACATTATTCTTTTAGGCAACGTAATGGAATACTGATATTTTTTTGCATTGAAAATACTTAATGCAGTCACACGTATTCTATTACTACCCAAACCTGCTTATCATAACTGCATCCCCTGCACCTTTCTGAAATCCTTACTAAACTGCAGGTGTCTCACTAAGGGAGTACACAGCACAAAATAGATGATAAAAACAGCATGAAAGAACAGGAGCACGTCAAGTTTAATTGTGAGGAGGGCTTTCCACATGCCAAATGCTCTGTAGCAGAGAGATAGGCCACAATAGGTTGTAGCTGCAGGGGATTTGGACAACCCGACCAACTGCTAAATAAATTCAATCCCATGAAATTGGGAGAAAACGAAGGCTTGTCTGCCTGAGGTGAGTGGGAGCACTTAAATATCCAATAAGCCAAGACATTTCAAACATAATCTGGGAGCAGCCTTTGCTTCTCCATGCAGGTGTACTGTACAACTCTTATTTTAGTGCCAGAGGAGAAAGTGGTGTGTGAATGCAACTCTGAAATAAAGTGAAAGGTGAACTGTAGCCGTTGGATGAGTCACTTCTATCAGTGAATTAATTTGTATTAATTAATTAAAATCTTTCATCTGCTTTCACACAGCAATAAATTTAAACTCATTTCATGTCATGCAAGCCAAATGATACAGTAATACAGCGATCCTTTGTTATTTTATCTTATTCCAAATGAGCTTGAATGAAACAGCATGAAAGCACAGAAACGAAATGGTAGGCAGGTAGACATGTAATGCTTTCCTTATACTGAACCTGGTCTTCCCTAAGAGGATTACAGTACAGTGTGATTGCTTACACACTTGTTGCGGAATTTGGCTCATTGTGTCAAAACTCTACACACAAGCCAAATAAGACACAACACTTGGAGATAAACATCTCACTTAAATGTCAAAATGAAACTCTGCAATCAAACAATCCTTTTTCAAAATGGCATTTTTGCAACAAAATGATTCATGCACCATTTGAATCACTCTTTCAAAGCAGCAACAACACACTGATGTACTTTATACAAAACACTGCTATTTTTAGTACTTTGTATACCTTTTGAATTTTCTCATACAGGCTTCTGTGAAAGATTGTTCCAGTACAGTACATCTACTCACATTTCAGTGAACACAAAAATAGAAAGGCTTCAGAAAGAAATATATACAGCTTATTTTTTTGTCAGTGCAGCTTTTTACAACAACAAAAGAAACACAAAGAAAAGTAAAATTACAGTACAGTAATCAGGCCATGATTTATGACATGGTCCATCAAAGTGGCCCTAATGTTGTAGGAAATATGACTTCTGTCTATTGCCTGGTCCCCTTCTTTGTTCTTGTCCCCCTCCTCCTCTCGCTCTCACTGCCTCCATGTTTGCAAAGTTCTCACAAAAGAGGTGAGATAAGTCCTAAGGCTCAGACTGATTGGTGTTCAATTAGTGTATAAGTGTTTTCATGTATGTGTGTGGGTGTTGCCAATTTCAATTTGCATTTTGAAGAGATTTCATTCTTGAACAAAGTGTCTAAAGAAACAGTGTGTAGAAGTTTGTTTGCAGAATTGCAAACAAAGTGCAAAGCAGAAAATGTGTTTGTACTTTTGCTGCCTTTGTTTAAGGCATGGTTACAAAAGTTAAGATTTTGATGCTTTTGTCTAAGCATTCACTTTCAGTGTGTAAGCAATCAGCAAAAACTGTAATTAGGATTTCTGAAGCATAGCTTGGCAACGTACCAGAAAACTATTAGTGACCCATTGGCCCTAAGGTTTAGCACAAAGAATTGTAAGGGCATCCCTGTGGCTCAGTTGGCTAAAGCACATCCTTGAGGTCTTTGTCACGTCATCCCCCTCTCTGTCCGTCTTCACTGTAATCTGGCCAAAAGAATATTTAAGAAAACCTTTGAAGTGTGGAAAAAATGTTGAATAGTGTCAATAATATTGGGTTAAGTTTTTTCACTCAGAAACTGTTCATATTGTGGTTTAGATGAAACACTTTTTTAAAAAAAGGATTTTTTCAAATGGGTGACATTTCATGTAGTCTATAATCAGTCTGTGGATGCGTGGAGACTCATTGTATAAGATTTCCATCAAGTGCAATCAGTGACTGCAACTATCATTAATATGAATGAAATGAAGTTAATTGGGATAATCAAGGACCAAATTCTGAGGGCTTTTCTGTTTGCATCATTGGCTTGGCTCCGGTTGCAGTGGTAGAAAGAAGCACATCTTAATTAAGCAACAATAGAACTGATTTTAATGATAAAATAAGATAAAATAATATAATTTATTTTAACCTTTGAGATGTTAGACTCCAGGGAGAATGACACTCTTTGGCCCTTGCATCAAACAAATGCATGTTATTTATACAACAGGGCCCTACAACTAATCAGTGGCTTCATAACTGTATTGCTTGTAATTGTCAAGTTGCATTTATTTTATTTTAGGAAAGTTAGAGCACACACTTCAATCGGTACATTACACTGTGCAATATGGAATTTGTTTCTTCACATTTCCTTTTGAGTGACTTTGACAGGTATGGATGTATAGGCTGCAGTGGAGATCAGACCCAAGATGGTGTCTTACTACCCTATACTACTGGGAAACCACTGTTGGGCCAGGCCATGAGGTCAAACAAAGAAACTTGAGTCAACATGTGGCTGCGGCTTAATAGGAAAATTAAAAGCCTAAACTCTAAGTTCACACCTACGTGTAGACTGACCGGACCCCCACCTCCAGGCTCTCATTGGACGAGACTCAGACTATCCCCGGGGTGCCCTCATTACATCACTGAGGATATAAATTTCAGCGCTACCTTCCCTACAGTCTCCTTTCTTGCGAGGTGTAGCTCCTTTCCTGTGACCCTGTTACTAACAAGGTGGACCTTACAACATCGAGTTCTTTTCTTTGTTCTAGCCGAGGCCCAGTCTTCAACTCGTTAGACGAGCCCAGACTGTTTAGTGTTCGCCGTAACACCGTGGATCCTGAAGGATTAGATTAGCTGTTTGCGTATCCTGCAGTCTAACTCCTCATACGCTCTGTACGTGTAACTGGTGTGTGTAGTAAACCTATAGAACTGGACTGGAAGAGAGTACAGCTATGGACCCTCCAAGACGATGACGTAGGGATACATCCCTTCAACTAAGTCGACTCCTGGCTGACATCCTTCACTACCAACGAGGACAGCCAGCTGACCGTTACTCTGCGCAAGGAGAAATAGCAGTTCGGCCAATCTGCCTGGGAGGACCCACCAGATTGATAAGACAGACAGAAACATGCATCAATCACAGAAGAGTGATTCCAAGTAAGAGGCTTTGGTTCTGGGCAGAGATTAGGATAGGTGTGTTTTATTTTTTTTATTGATTGCAAGCTATGATTGTGCGCACTGGGAAGCGCATCAGACCAGCCGCGTCCACATTATGCTGTGTAACTATCATTATGTGAAGCTGATTGCATTCAACTGCATGCCGCTGAGCTTGCATCTGTGTTTAGTCACCGTAGAGATCCAACATACTGCGTTTTACCAGTTCAAAGACCAGTAACCCGGTAAACCACTCCCAAGTCGTATCCCGAGTTTCTGTATGGTAAAAGGCTGTTGTTGTGTCTCTAGACGGCAAGTAGGCTCTCTAGCTTCACCCCGAGTGCTCTCCTCTATCCTCTCTCTCTTTTACTAACCCACATATACACATCCGCACCCACACGTTATTACACGCTCGTTAGATGGTGTTGGTTTAGCTGCCTAACTCCAACCCCATCTTGAGTCCAAGCCCCGTTAGTTCAAACTGCGCGGCTACGGTCGACATTGTGAACCCTCGCGAGACGCTCCACTTACATGGTCACGTCCGCCATCTTGCTCCCTCTCTCTCTCTCTCTCTCTCTCTCTTTCCCCCCACACACACACACACGCACACACACACACAATACCATACGTGCCATATACTGTTTGTGCCTAAGCTAGTTGCTAGCTTAGACTTATAGTTAGTTGTGTACTAGTGTTGATTGACTGAAGTGTTATTGATTATTGATTGATATTGCTAAAGTTAAATAAACTCTGTTATACATTTAAAGAGAAGTTTCTTGTGCATTTGTGTTGTAATAACAGTTGGTTGTGAGGGCCAGTGTACGAATTCACCCTTCATTGTTCACTCATAAATGTACAGTGGTCCTTAAACTGGTCATTTGGGGGTGAACAGCCATTTTGAGACTGTATTAAAGGTTCGGTTATTGGTCCCTGATTCCAGGGTGGTGCCCCGTTAATATTGACTCTCATCAATATTTTATGAATATTAATAATTTCATGATTATTAATTATTAATTACGAATAACCAAACCCGCCCCTATCAAAGCCCAACACCAGACAAGAGGACAGGTCAGGAACAACTCCACTATTTTGATTGCAAAACCTCCTTGCACCATTCTTGGAAGTATATAAATATTGCTCAAACATCTCCTGCATTGCATCAGTATACTGTCCAGTGGCTGAGCTATATTGTCCTTGATCACTGACATAAAGATGGGTTTCTCACAGCATCAGGCAATAGACCAGGTCACATCCCATTATGTAGAAATGTTCCACTCCTAAAATACTGCTTACAATTGGAGTATCATCTCAGAGGTTTTGCATGTGTCACGACCCCGCCTCCGTGAGTGGTGTGAGTGGGTTTTTTTCAGCCTCCTTAGTATGAGTGACGTGTGCCTGGTGTGTTTTGGTTTTTGTCTGTCTATTCGTTCCCCCTCTATCTCGCTCTCCCTCTCTCTGCACACCGGGCCTTCCTTTGCAATCAGTGCACCTGCCAATCATCAACTCATCACACTTCCCCTACAAGAAACCTGCCCAAACAACCAGTCTTCGCTGGATCGTTGTGCCATGTCATGGTTTGTTCTAGCTCTGAAGTTCACCTGCACTTGTGCGTTTTTCCTGCCTGCCTAGCCTAGTAGATTGTTTGCCTGCCTGCCTAGTCCTTAACCTGTTTTCCTGTCTCCAAGCCCGCCTGGTTGCTCACCACCTCCCCTCTGGATTCCGCCATCAAATAAACACTTTACTTTTCCACCTTACTTGCTTCCCTGGTCTGTTCTGCATTGGGTTCTCAACCGGAACGTGACAGTATGTTCCTTATGAATGTAATGACATGTATGCTATTTAGTATTGTGAATGCATACACTTTGAGTATAGCTGGCTCCAGTGGCATTTGACAATCTGCCACACCATCCTTCTGGACCGCATGTCTGATTACCTGGGTCTCATTGATACTGTTCTTTTGGTTCCAGTCATATCTCTCAGACAGGAAACAGTTCATCACCATCGGCAGCTCCAGATCCCCCCGGCCCCAGTCAATCAGGGCGTGCCCCAAGGCTCTGCCAAGGGGGGCCAGATCATCCGCTGGAACAGCCTGGACTTCCACTGCAATGCAGACTCTACCTATACCTCAGTAGCAAGCCCTCCACCCAGCTCCCTTCCCAGTGCTTTGTCAACTGCCTGCACGATTTAAAAATCTGGATGTTATCCAACCTTCTGAAACTCAACACTAATAAAACAGAGCTCATGGTTGTGGCCTCCAAGGCACTGCTCCGGAAGGTTGGGGATCTTGTCCTGACCATCGACGGCTGCTCCATCTGCCCCTCCTCAGAAGCCCACAACCTGGATGTTATATTGGATTCCACTCATTCATTTGAGGCACACATCAAATCTGTCTCCAAATATGCCTTCTACCACCTAAAAAACATCTACAGACTCCGGGCTTTACTCACCAACTCAGTAGCTGAGACCCTCATTCACGCCTTCGCTTCCTGGCTTGTTTAGTTATGTTGGACCTCTTTTGTGGCGAGCTTTCTGGGGGTCGTAACATAATTTGGGGGCTCGTCCAAACTGATTGAAAACTTTCAAAGTTTTCAAGGAGGTTTTCTAGATTTGGTGGCTTAGTGGCAGTAGGCATGTGCTAATCTGGATATTTTTGGTCATTGGGCTTTGTGGCCAGTGGTACTGTGTGTTGCCTTTTGGTGCTTTGGGTAACTTTGTGGACGCAGTTTTGTTGGCTTTTTGGTAGTAGGGCTTGTTGCTTTAATTTGTGTTGCAGTAGTTTGTGAGTCAGGAGTTTTGCAGTTGCGTTGAGGCTGTTTTGTGCATCTGTGTTTTGTGCTGTGGCTGAATATTGTTGGCTCACCTGAAAATGGAGTTTAAATTGGAGGAGTTTGTTGAATCTCCTACCCAGGAGGGCTTTCATAGGTGTACTAGGGATAATCTACTGTTAATTGCGGAGCATTCTGAGGTACCAGTTTCAAAACAAACTAGGAAACAAACTATTAAAGCTGAGTTATATGCTGCCTTGGTGGATAAAGGTATTTTGCCAAAATTACAGAGTACTCCAAAAACTCCCGAGCGGTCAAGTCAAACCATTGATGAAGCAGTAACACTTAAAGAACTGGAGGTTGAATTACAGCGTCTGGCTTTGAAAGAAAAAGAACTGAAGTATTTGAACAATCTCGAAATGAAGAAGCTGGAACAACAAGCTTAGAGCTTAGAGCTTGGGGTTTCCGACGTTTCGGCTAGATCCACAGACTTTGATGTAGGTAGAAACATCCGCTTGGTTCCTCCTTTTAATGAAAAGGACGTCGACAATTATTTCACCTTATTTGAGCGGGTGGCTTCTACAGTGAAGTGGCTGAAAAAACGTGTGGACGCTGTTGTTGCAATGTGTTCTGAGTGGGAAAGCGCAGAAGGTGTACTTGTCACTTCCAGCCGAGGACAGTCTTGATTATGACAAAGTAAAGGCTGCCGTGCTTAGAGCGTACGAGCTGGTGCCGGAGGCATACCGTCAAAAGTTTCGGCGGTTGAAAAAGCAGGGGCATCAGATGTATGTTGAATTCGCTCGTGACAAGGAGGCCCTTTTTGATCGTTGGTGTATGTCCAGAGATTTTGCGCAGCTTAAATTACGTTATTGGAGGACTTTAAAAATTGTCTCCCGGAGAGAGCGGCAACCCATCTGAATGAAAATAAAGTTTGTGATGATTTTGAGGTGGCTGTGCTCGTGGATAAATATGTCCTTACTCACAAGGCAGTTTTTGTGAATCGTCCCTTTAATAATGTTTTTTGAGAGCCAAAATGGTAAAGGGAAGGATTGTGCTAGAGGTTTGGCTGGGGCGTCTGAGAGTGGCAGAAGTTCTGGTCCCTTGGAGCTTGAGGTTAAGGCCGATAAGGAGTTTTCGAAGTTTATTAAGACCACAACAAAGGTAATTGTGTGAAATAGATCGTTGAGATCCATTAAGACCGCAATACGAATTGTCGCAGAAGAATAATAATTGTGTGAAATAAACCCAGTAATGCACATGGGAAAATAGACAGAATTTTCTGAAAAAGCTTAATATTAAGACTAAGAAAAAAAAGAAAAAAAAAAGTGAGAAGGCTGAGGGCCATACATAGGACATATAGTGCAATTGTTTGGAAAACTCAAAGGCGTTAGCGGAAACCGAATAAATCTCTTAAAAGAAAAAAAAGGACGAAATTGATTTGTCCAGCCCTAATATTAATTTTATGAAAGTTAATTATGGGGAAGCTGCTGTAAGTCAACTTATCGAGTGGGTCAAATGTGGGTTTCCCAGAACAGAGTGGCAGAAGTTCTGGTCCCTTGGAGCTTGAGGTTAAGGCCGATAAGGAGGATTTCAAGGAAAAGGACAATGTAATGTGCTTCTACTGTAAGAAAAGGGGGCATATTGTGGCAAGCTGCCCTGTGTTGAAAAAGCAAAATGCAAAGCCATGGATGGTGTTGTCTCGTTGCATGGTAGTAGTCTTAAGGTCCCTGTGAAGATGTTGTGGGACTCTGGTGCCTCGCAGTCGTTCATTCTGGAGGGATTTCTGTGGAGTCGGACCTTGTGTCAGGTGAAGTGGCTGAAGCTGAGAATGTATCCTTGTCTCATGAACAGTTGATTTCTGGGCAAAGAAATGATGCTACATTGTCTCCTTTGTTTGAAGCTGCGGTAGCTGAAGACAAAGTTGAATCTTTGACAACGGGTTACCTTGTGAGGAACGGTTTGCTCATGCGTAAATGGACGCCGTTAAGCGCCTCTGCTGAAGATGACTGGAGTGTTGTGACCCAGATTGTAATTCCATCTTCTTATCGAACAGAAATCTTGAGTCTGGCACATGATAACCCTCTTGCTGGTCACTTGGGTATTAAGAAAACGTACAACCGCATTTTGCGGCATTTCTTTTGGCCTGGGTTAAAGAAGTATGTTGCACGCTATAGTCTTGTCATACATGTCAGGTAGCTGGGAAACCAAACCAGACCATTCCTCCTGCTCCACTGTATCCAATCCCAGTGGTATGTGATCCATTTGAACATGTTTTGGTTGACTGCCCACTTCCTCATACAAAGGCTGGTAATACGTTTTTGTTGACTGTGATGTGTGCGTCCACTCGGTTCCCAGAGGTGTTCCCTTTGCGTAAAATCACAACGCCAGTTATTGTAAAGGCTCTGACGAAGTTCTTTTCATTGTTTGGCTTGCCAA
>CABFOQ010049017.1:0-20828 GCA_900660455.1 Gephyroberyx darwinii | reverse complement strand
AGCCCTCGTCTCCTGTCAGCCCATACGTTCCGCCAGCCTCTCACACAGTCACACGCAGGTTAAAAAGGCCCGGCTGCAATCAGCCTTAATCTGCCACAACCACTTTTAGCATTAGTCAAAGATAACTCCAAAGTTCTTATCCACAAGCTTGATGTATTGTGTTTCAGGACGTTGGCCTGGTGCATCACCAGACCTGAATTCATGGCCAATAACATCATTTCAGTTTTGTCTTCAGATTTGAGATCAGATTTGTCAAGTGTCCAACAGTTATTATACATTTTTAAAATTGAATTTACCCATTGGTGAATCTTTCCTCAGAATTTCTAAGAAAATAAAGTTCACACCATCTCTATGGGTTCTCAGATGTGGGCAGATGATTTGCCTTGATACTGCAATCTATACAATATGTCTTTCTATGATATCGTAGTAATAATGATTGTAAACAAAATACTTTACTAAATAATAGCAAGATAAACAGTTACATAAGAATATAGCAAGCAAATCAAGGAGAATAAAACTTTTCACTGCAGTTTGGGTTTTTTTTTTTATAAACAAAATGTAATGTAATGTAATTTAGAAGATGACACAAATATATAATATAATGTAATGTAATATAATAATGTGTTCTTGCGTTTCGGTCATCAGGCGAGGGTTCATCATGGGCATCTGGAACTCCCACACGTCGGTGGGCAACATCTTGGGTTCCCTCATAGCGGGAGTCTTCGTCTCCTCTGCCTGGGGAATGTCCTTCATCGTCCCTGGCCTCATCATTGCCTCTACTGGGATCCTCTGCTTCTTCTTCCTGGTTGAGAGTCAGTTTCTTTTCATCTACTTCATAACACATGAGCACATACACATACACACCAGCACATTCCAAGTCAGGGTTACGAGAGCAATTCAATAATGCCTTAATTAAAACTTTTTAATGCCTTCTCCTTTAGCGCCCCCTGTCTCTGGAACAAGCTTCCTGCGATTGTCAGGGAATCTGATGCTTTCTCAGAAGTTAAACATCATGTCATTCACTTACTTTATTTCAGACTGCCCTGGTATTGCCTAGTCATACACACCCCCACACTCATGCACATAAACACGCAAACACTTGGGTGTTCTAAATTAATTTGACTGAAAAACACTTAACAGTTGCTGATTGCTAAAACTGAATTTTGTCTATCAATTTCCAAATTGCTGTTAAAGTAAATTTCTGCGTGGCACTTTTTTCCTTCTTTACAGAACCCGAGGATGTCAACTGCAGCCCTCCTCAACATTATGTGAGTTAGATCAGAGAAACATTAATGTTCCCATTCACCCATGGCATAATTGCTATAACTTATCCTGAACAAGAATAGAACAATGTATATGTGTGTGTTTGTGGGTGTGTGTGTTGGTGTGATCAGGAGAGTGGCGAGAAGGAGCCTCTTCTGCAAAACTCCACCAACAATGAGGGAATCTTTAGCAGTGCTTCTCTGGTCTCCATCGAGTCTCCAGAAGTTGCTGAGGACCACACTGAGGCCATCAGCTTCTGTAGGGCTGTCAGTATACCTGTGAGTCGGAATGACTGTTAAAGATACATCATTTTCAAACATCAATATATCATTGTCAAATTAATTGTTATACCTTTGCATAATTATCATAAACAATGAGACCATGGTGGGGACGATTGGTAGCCTCTATCTCACACCAGTGGAATTGTTAGTGCAGTGTTTCTCCAAATTAAAGCTGTGCGTCTTAATTGATTGCATTTGCAACTTCAAGCACACAGTCCATCTCAAACTGTAAGGATGCTTCTCTGCTCGCTTTCATGAGAGGTTTGTTCTCTGAGACGACTTGGAAAGAAGCTTCTCTACAATGACACAAGTATTGACGTGGCATTTTTGGATTTTATATTTAACCCCTGAAAACCTTAGCGCCATTTGCCCTGGAAGAACAGCACCCTCTTCCCACCAAATCCGACCTGGTGGCAGACAATGTAAAATGCAGTGTAGAGGCTGCCAATCTTTTCAGTGATGGTTTTGTTTACTTTAATCATATTAATGTTTCAAAATTAATGTGCAACGTTTATCATCTTAACATCAATAAATAATATTAAATTAACCGTACCTCATTCTACTAATGCATTTTTTAGATAAGAGGTTTCTCCAGCAGTTAGCATGCCGTTCTGTATGTGCTACACAGGGTGTGATAGAGTTTTCCCTTTGTCTGCTGTGCGCCAAGTTGGTCAGCTATACCTTCCTGTATTGGCTTCCCCTCTACATCTCAAATGTTGGTCAGTATTTACACACTTGCTTTATTCATCTGATGAATGGGATGTAATATTTACACTTTAACCACATCATTTTGAATATCTTTTTATTTTAAGCACATTTTGAGGCCAAGGAGGCTGGGGACATGTCAACGCTATTTGATGTAGGAGGAATCCTGGGTAAGCTTTCTGCCTTGATTGACAGAGGATGTGTGAAATGTTTGTATGCTAGTGATCATGATTATGGCTATGATTGCAGGTGGAAAGCAAGTGACTTATATAGAAATTCTGTGATATAGATAGGAACCAGAGCTAGCTATGCCTCAGTAAAATCTGAAAATCAGTTGTCATTGGAAACCAGTGTATAGAGGCTAAAACAGTGACCTGCGCTCAGATGCTGTATGTCATCTTGTTCCATAGAGATTTATTGAATAGGTGCTAACTTGTCATGGCATACCACAAACTACTATGCTAGTTAAATGAAACCACCATCTGATTTAGTGGATTTTGTGTCTACAGGAGGCATCATCGCTGGACTTGTGTCTGACTACACTGGTGGCAGAGCAACCACCTGCTGCGTCATGTTACTTGGTGCTGCCCCAATGGTGAGTATAACCTCATACATCGAACGATTGAACCACAGTTGGCAGGATGGCCTACTAGTTAGTGAGGTCATCCCTTAGCTATGAGGCAGAGCTTGAGACTTGGCGCTCTATTTTCGTGGGGGGAATCAAGAGGGTTGGATTGAGAAGAATACATTATCAGTAGATGTGGTGAGGGCTGGCTCAAATTCTGCCCAATCAAATCAGCTCATTTCATCCCCTTTTAAGGCAGTGCACGCACAATGGCGTGTTGATATTTTCATGTTCCAAGTTCCATCCGGTACCAGCATAAAAGCTTCACACAAGTGTCGACACATTTATGGCACCTCAAATAGGCCCCCAGGGGCTGATAATGTAAAATTGGCTTGGGAAGAGATTAGAAGTATGTGAATTATTTAAATGTCAAATTTGCCATTTGCCATTTATATTTACACAACATGAATTAAAGAATATAGCCGCAAGCGGCAATTTGTGGGTTCAAACCGTTTTGTTACTGCAAACTGCATGCAGAGTGACAGAAGAAGACAAATGCCACAAACAAATATATGTAGTTAACTGTATGAGTAAGTAAGCAAGGCTACTAGGACAGAGGCTTCCATTCTCAAAAAACAAAGTTCAGTTTAAAAATAGGAAGGGGGTAAATGAGTTGGGAGGATCTAATTTATTCAGATCATTTTAATCACCCCTATTTTTCTTCTTTATTTCATTTTAAAATGATAGTGTAGATATGTTTATGTGCAAACAATAAATGAAAATATAAAAATGCTTCTAGCACATTTCAGCACTCCTGACTAGAGTTGACAGTAAAATGTATCCTCCTTCTTTGCAAGATGGTATTTCATGTTAAATTGGAATAAGTTTTTGGCAGCAGTGCACTAATCTTTTCACCATAGGTTAGAGTTTCTCTTCAGTTAGAATGATGTTAAGTGATTGAAATGTATTTAGTTGAATGTGTAAGTGTTTGTTTTGTTCATGTTCTAGCTTTTCCTCTATAATTACATTGGGCAAAGGAGCATTGGAGCTACAGTTGGTAAGATTTTCTTTTTGTGTGGGTTTCAAATTTTGGTCACTCCACAATTACTATTTAAATCGTGTCAACCAGACAATTTGATATTGAAATGCTTTAAAGCAAACAAGATTTTTGAATATACTATTTAGTAAGTATCAAAAAGGCCATTCGAGATGAATTTTCAGGATTAGGGTGCACCAAGAAAATCTTATTGGAATTACATTTTTAATGATCTTCAGGTGGGATGGTCAAACTTGAGGTAGAATTAGCCAATATTATAATAAAGAATATTATTGAACACTTTATATTGATTTAGCCATTTCCTTGTTGTGCACCTAGCGTACCAGTGGCTCATATTAACGTTTTTGCATGCACTGTAAAACATGATGCCTATTTTAGTTAGCCAGTGTAGTAGTGTCCATCAAACGGGGGGCATCTGAAGGGCTATACTAGCTATATTTTAATCAAGTCAAAGTTGTAATAAAGTACTATGCCCTGTACTTCTGTCCCCCTAAATTATGAGGAAGAATGGGCTTGTTAGCAGAGATTACAGTGTATATACACTAAAGATGGTAAATCCTACAACTAGGACCTAACCTGAACAGAAAGTAGACATTGGTAACCAGTAGAGGGTGTAATAAGTTGTGCTGTTCTATGAAAATACAAAATTAGTCATACACCCTGTCAGAAATTGATTTTTAACAAGATTGATTAATTTGACTATAGCATGGCCAAATACATTAGATGAAATAAGTTAATTTAGCCTGTATTTACTGTGTAGTTCCTGAGTTCTGGGTTTCTCTACCTCTGTAGGTATGCTGCTGCTATGTGGAGGCCTGGTGAATGGACCCTACGCGCTCATCACTACTGCTGTATCTGCTGATCTGGTAAGCACCACATAACACAAATGAAACCCTCAGTTTTCTGTCCTTGCCATCCAGCTACACAGCCTCTCAGCAGTCCCATAAAATCATCTTGTATAAGCCTACGTATCTTTGCCCATAGTGTGTTTGGAGGTTGCATTTGGTATGAATGGTTTAGTGTGTTTGTAGCATGTATAGCTTAGTAAAATGTCCTTCCTCTTTCGTTTCCAAAACTGTACAACTGACAGTTAATACATGCTTGTACCTAGCATTTCTCTCAAAGCAAACGATAGTAATGCAAGGAGGAATATCGGCTTTAACATCCCTTATGCTTGACATTGAACTGGATTGATGAGACATAGTATGACAATTCTTTCTTGCAATAGGGAACACATGAGAGTTTGAGAGGTAACTCCAGAGCATTGTCAACAGTGACAGCAATTATTGATGGCACCGGGTCAATAGGTATGTATGGAATGCCTGTTAAAGATTGATAATCTTCATCTTATCTTGCTTTTAGAAGTGATAAAGTTAAATGTTGCATACATACAATGTCTGATTCTTGAGGACAAAACATGTCTCACGTGCTGCTATTGTTGAAAATGATTAATACAATTTTGATGTTACAACGTATCAGAGGCGATCTGTTATATGAAGGCCCTTTGCACAAATCCACCATTCATTTTATAATATATTATAAAAATATAGATTTTTTGTAAATTATGTGATTGCATGTTAACCCAATGCACATAAAACATGACCTCAGAAAAGACAGCACAATTTACAATCCATCTAAAAACATTAATCCCAAGATTCATAAGACATTCATACCAAGAACCAAATCCAGAGAATTTTGATTTGCTATTATGATTGAGTTTGTTTCATTAAGTTTGCTATTTTTCGATTATTTAAACTTATTATATTGCTGCTGTTAACAACCATGGTCAACACTATCTCTTTATAATAGAATTAGAATAAACAAATAGGAATATTTGTTTCAATTCATGAACTAAATGTATGCATTTTAAATGGAGCAACAGAGGGAAAACAATGTGATGTTTGAAAAATGTAATTGGCCAAAAAAATGTCTGACTTTTTGATAAATGGTAGTGGATTCAGACTATACTACCGCTTTTTAGGTGCATTATTGGAGTGGCATAAAGCAACAGTAAATATACAAATGCCTACAATGGCATCTGTCTCATTGGAGCTAATCCTGCGCGTACATCCTCACAAATGCACAGTTGCACCCACAGACTACATCAGCACTGCTTGTATTGAAGTGCTCCGTCCCAAGCGCCTAAAAATGTGGTATTTGGTTGACATCATCAGACGTCAACACCATCAGGTTTTCTGTATAATGGTGATGACGCATAGTTTGTAATATCACAAAGCATCTTTTATAGTGACTTGACAATAGTAAATACTAATATCTTGTAATGTTTCATTAATGTTAACTTAAAGTAAACATAACTCACCATTTTTTCCACATACACAAAACATGTTTCCTTATGAGATTTGATATATCTATAAACATTAAATTTGAATAAGATTGAATAAGATTTTAATAAGATAGGACTTTTGGAGAACCAAAAACCCCTCTCCGTTGAAGCCCATGTTTCAATCTTTTCTGTTGGCGAATTTTTTTGGTTATGTGTCCAGCTGCTACATCAAGCATCTTGTAGTTGCAAGCTCTTGGGATGATCCAGTATGTTTTCCTGTAGGAGCTGCCCTAGGTCCTCTGCTAGCAGGCCTGATCTCTCCTAGTGGCTGGAACAACGTCTTCTACATGCTCATCTCTGCTGACATCTTGGCCTGCCTGGTCAGTAGTGCTACATTAGCAGTTTACTGACAATGACTATGTTTACATGCACAAAGTATCCTGGATACTAGCTCATATCCCTGTTAAGATCTTATCCAGGATAAGCGATTATATTATACACCGATCAGACATTAAAACTACTGACAGGTGAAGTGAATAACATCAATTATCTTGTTACAATGGCACCTGTCAAGGGGTGGGATATATTGGGAAGCAAGTGAACAGTCAGTTCTTGAAGTTGATGTGTTGGAAGCAGGAAAAAAAAAAGGGCAAACGTAAGGCTCTGAGCGACTTTGACAAGAGCCAAATTGTGAAGGCTAGATGACTGGGTCAGAGCATCTCCAAAACGGCAGGTCCTGTGGAGTGTTCCCGGTATGCAGTGGTTAGTACCTACAAAAAGTGTTCCAAGGAAGTACAGCTGGTGAACCAGCGACAGGGTCATGGACGCCCAAGGCTCAATAAGGCGCATGGGGAGCGAAGGCTAGCCCGTCTGATCCGATCCCACAGAAGAGCTACTGTAGCACAAATTACTGAAAAAGTTAATGCTGGCTATGATAGAAAGGTATCAGAACACACAGTGCATCATAGCTTGCTGTGTATGGGGTTACGTAGCCGCAGACTGGTCAGAGTGCCCCTGCTGACCCCAGCCATGCTGGATCCAGGAAGAATCAGTCCACTGACTCAACTCTCTCTTGGATCCAGCCTATGCCTCGCCTCCTCCTTCCCCCCAGTCCACCACAATCACTTTCCTCTTGGGAGAAGCTTTTGTGGCAGAACCACTCTGGACTGTTATCTTCCATCACCAAATTCTGTGCCATGGCAGAGGGTGCACTGCTTTTAAAGGGAAGGAAAAGAGGTGATTTGATTGGTCATGAATGAAGCCAGACCCACTACACCTACAGATAATGTATTCCTTATCCAACCCAGTTTCCAAGTGCACCATAGGTGCATCCCGTGCCCCTGGACACAAAATGACCAAAAAGCCTCCACTCCCTGTGTGCTCATGCCATGCACCATTGATTCATGAAAATAGAGTCCACACTAAAACACACATTGTATTATAACAATGTGTGCGCACAGACATCCTCATTGTAGAGGATGTTTGTGTTTGACATTACTGCCTAACATTGTTTTACATACAGTACTTTGTCAGATCATGTATATAGCTGTGCTGTAGTTTAAGGAAACACGTTGATTGTGTCCAGCTGAGGGCTGACAAACTGTTTTTCTTCAGTTTTTGTCCAGGCTGGTTTATAAGGAAGTTCAGGGCTGGTGTGGACGTGTCCCCCGACTGAGAGGGTGAGTATTTCACAGTGGCACTAATATGACCAACATGGGCAACAATATGAACAAAAGTTTTTGCCACAATTCCAGCTGCATGGATAAATAAGTCCATAGCTTACACCTTTACTCTTCAACCGCGTAACCATCAATATATGTGCCCGTTTTTCTGACAAAACCAAATTACAATAGGATTACCTATAGGTGGCCATCGTGTGTGTAGACTTAATTCATTATTGCAATGGATTACATCTCCACGCGCAATGGCCACACGTTATTTGAATAATGATTGTTTTTGTACCGATAAACATTGCAACCTCCAGTAAATTTGGGCCTCAGTCTTAAATATTTTAATATTTCAACAAAATATATGCTGACTCATCACAAAACCTGGTCAGACTGGGTAATCTCACCCTGATCTTGAAAATTCTATGGGATAACCAAATTGGGGTATAAAATCATTAAAAATGTGTAGTGGGTTCACCAGTACCACTTTTTTTCATAATTGTAGAAATAATAAAATTAAACGTGCTGGATTAACCAGGAAGCCCAAGGTCTTAATTAAAAATGTTTGTTACTAGGGGGAACACCTTTTTTTGTGACAAGACAAAAACATCAAGAGATTTAAGAAGTTTAAAAAGGCAAGGAAGAAAGGAAAAACAAAGACAATAAAGATTATAAATCATAATTGACTAGTGAATGCTAAGGAGGTTGTGTAGCCTGGTTCAGGGTGCCACAAGCCCAATCTGGGGGCACGTCATGGCACAGATCACACTGGAGTCAAGATTATAACAGAAAACTGGGTGTAGTACACCAAATTATACATGAATTACATGAATTTACACTTATCACATCAGCGCTTGTGGGTAGTGATGACACCCGAGGCTCCGACACATGCGCGGTAGCTCATGAAGCAAATGTATCAAACCACTGTGCCGAGGCGTGGTTTGGTCACGTGACTAGTGGCGTTCGAAGCACTTGAGTGACGTTCGAAGCAGTTGAGTGCTTCATTCATCTCATGAATATAGCAGCACCATTTAAATGTTTCATAACACAAAATATAAGTGAAGAGTATATAGGGTTACAATCAGACATGCCAAATAAGAAACATGGTCTTCAACATGAGTTCATTTTTATTTTATATTTTATTGTGTCAGCTTGAAACCATACAACCATGTAGTGTAGTCAAACAGGAATGTGCATGGCGAATCAAATCCCAAACAATCCATGAACCAATAAATAACACGTCTCGATTGCACTTCATTTTATTGACCACTAGATGTCCTACTCGAGCACTGTGTCATTGAAGCCTCGAGTAATGAACCATTTTTTGAATAAAGTGTCGAAGCTTCAACAAAGCCTCGATCAGCCATCACTACTTGTGGGGGATCTCCAGCAGCCTCCTCTCTCTTCTCTTGGACTGCACATTCTTCCTCTTAAAAAGTTGGCTGCAATCAGCTCTCAGCTGGCTGATTGCTGATGTGGTTCAGCTGGGGGCAAGATGGCCGCCTGGCTGTGGCATGCTGGGGACTGTAGTTCACTCCACAGTTTTTCCATGGCAGATGCCTCAGTCTGCCACAATGTCAGCAGGGATAAAGGGCTAGGTTGCAATGTAGATATTGGGGTCAAATTGTAAGTGTGGACATAATGCTTAGTAGAATTGTATTAGCCAGTGAAAGAAATGGCATCAGGACGTAGGGGTGTGGTTATTACCACTGGTACTGAGCATGTGCAGTGTCATTGGCAGAAATAGATATAATAAGAAAGGGAGGGGGTCGAGAGTTCTAGTAGGAAGCTAACAACAAATCCAGCAGCCATCTGAGTTGAGTAGGATTGGTAGTCAATGTAGGTGGGTGTGTGGACGAAGTGGGTTCATGCCCCTTCTGGGCCACTACTCCTGGCCTGCAGTGGTCCCATTGACTGGGGATGGTCATCGTTATTCCTAAAGAAGATGGCACACACCATGAAGGATGAGAGCAAAAATATGTTGAAGCATATCAGGCCGAGGGAGCGGGTGGCGCTGTAGCGCCTGGTGGAGGTTTTAGTGTTTCCTTCTTCCAGTGGTATGCATGTATCCATGTTGATCTGCCTTCACTGCAGTGTGTGTTGTTAGGATCACCTGATGGGGTCCAGTCTGCCCGTCCAACTTTCTCTTGTAGACTTTGATGTAGACTTGGTCACCTGGTTGGATGTTGTAGCAGGGAGTGGCAGCTGTACAAGATTGGGCAGCTACTATCTGTGAGTGAACAGAAGTCACAACAGACAAAGTTTAGTAAGTTTATTCTTTAACACTCCCTTAGTTCTTTCCACCAATCCTGCAGATTGGGGATGATAAAGGAAATGTAGTCTTTCTTGGGGCTCAAAGCTTCAAACAGTTGTTACCTTTCCTGTGAAGTGTGTTGCTTTTGTCTGAGAAATGTGTTATTCCAAATATAGGGATCATCTTCTTCAAAAGCATTTTTGCAACAGTCTTTGTCAGTCTCAGCTTTTATGCAGGCCCCAGCATCAGGCCAGTTTGAGAACATATGTAAACATACAAGAACATATTCATAGCTTCCAACTTTTGGCAATTGCATTAAATCAATTTGGAGGGCTTGGAAAGGGCCATGGGGGTTTGGGTCTGCTGCCAGTTGGTGTGGGTTTGCCTGCATTGTTCAGTTGACAAATATGGCAGTTTAAGCAATATGTTGTTGTATTGTTGAATGTTGTTGAAACTACCTGGCAGAATATAAAACCTGATATTAATTCATGATTTGATTAATCAGAATGTGAAAAAAAAAAAACTTGGATGGAAACTACTGTCAACTAATAGTGTAGACCAGAGGACCCATGTGTTTGGTTTGGGGCACTCTGAATGGCAGAGACTCTAGATGGGGAGAGAGACACCGTTTGGACAGGACATGTCCCAAGTAGGTGATAGTAAAGCTACATAATTGTGCCTTGGACTTTGAGGCTTTATGGCCCTTCTCAGCCAAAGCCCTGAGCAGGACACTAGTGTCTACCTCACAAGCGGTGGAATCAGTTGAGGCTAGAAGTCATGAACATACATCACCAAGGTGGAACCTCCAGGAAACTCAAGACCTTTCAGGTCTGTCAGCATGGCCTAAGAACACAAATTAGATGGGATCAGATCATGAGATCAGTAGACAATTCCTTGTGGAAATCTGGTCCATGTCTATTGAGAACGCTCATACGTAAGGCAAACAAGTATCTGCTGTCTGGATGCACAGGGTAATATTAGTAATATTTAGTGGCTGGTGGAACAGAGAATAAGTCACTGGATTTGGGGACTAATGGAAATCTGGGGGTGACAATAGTTTACAGCTCTAAGATCCTGCAAAAATCAATAATCTAATTTGTTTGGCTTTTTGATTGGAAAGATTGGGGTGTTACAACAGCTGGTGGTAGATACTAGCATACCCTGTTGTAAAAGAGAATTGATAACAAGCCTGAAGCAGTTGCAGGAATTTAAAGGATATTGTGGGACTTGGCATGGTCAACAGTGATGGTCACAGGTTCAGCAGCAAGCATACACATAGACATCATTTGAATGTCGGGCCCACAAGGACTCCCAGACATCACTGAGGAGTCTTTTGTTTCGCTTCCTCATGCTCAGAGGAGTCTGGTTGCTGTTCCATCTGTCTGTCAATTTTATTCATCATCATTGAAAGGTATGCTTCTTCCATTTTTATCATGGGTTACATCTGAGAAGATTCCATCAGGAGTACAATAGATGACAATTTAATTTGCACAATAAATCTAGGCCTAACAAATTTACAGGCGTTGATTCCAGTCCTTTGTAATTGTCAGTGAAAGGGCCTAATGTAACAGTAGTGGGTTTAGATACAAGATGTGTCATTGGAAGAACAGCACCAATTGTTCTGACATTCTCAGCAGAAGGAGGCAGATGGCATTTAGATTTGTCTAAATATCTCACATTGAAAGATCCTGCCACAGCATCTCAATTGGATTTAGGCCAGGACTTTGACTTGCCAAATATGGCATTTTTAATTATGACCAAACAGTTCAACTTTGGACTTTGGCTTTGTCCTGGCTACCCTTTGCATGAATGCCATTTCTATTCAGTGGTGTTATTGTTGATGGATGCGCAATGCCATCAGATGCAGCAATGGAGGCTTGTAGGTTGCTGGATGTTATTCTTGGGTTGTTTATTACTAGTTTAATAGTTTTTACTATTTACTAGTTTCTTATTAACTTCCTGAGATCTCCATAGGTTGCGATTCATCTACATGGGTAACACCAAACTGACCAACCCCCCGATCTGACCTTTGATTGCTTAACTTCATACCAAATTATTAGTGCACCTCATTCTACTTAACTACTTGATTTAACTAATGCACTTTTTGCACCTGCACTAATTCCCTTTCAAACTAATTTAATTTTACAACATGCGCAATTTCCTATGGTAAATATAGAGCCTTTATTTGAGTTAAAGGTTAATTTTGATTAAATGGATTGCATGAGAAAAAGTCAAAATTCTAATTGCACAAGGGACACAGACGTTACATGTTGGGCTCATTCTTAAACTAATATTAACGTTGTATTCCAGCTTCAAAGAAATCTGAAATCACACCATCAAAAAGGGGAAAAAGGAACCAATGCTGATGCTAATATACAGCGAACAACCTCTTACCATCCAGGATTAATGGAAACCCAGCCATCACCAGGAGATCAAAGGAGTGAAAATGAGAGAGTGAAGCCTCATTCATATTGTGGGACAAAGATGAACATGATAAGAATTTTTTAGAAAGAAAGATTTTTACTGACGAAACCACTTGCTAAATTGTGTCTAGATATATTTCATCATTAAAGTGTGCATACAGTGCATTTTCTCAAATGTCTTTGTCTCTTTGTTGGCATGGGTATTCAGACAATTTCCTAAGGTTATTATTTCACGTTGGTTATAATTGCTGATTGCCCAGTCTTGTTGCCAGAACTAATTTGTCTAACTTTTGTCCTCTTAATTTTGCATTAAGATAACAAATTTACCAATACACGGTCTAATTTATCAGATAGTGCCTATTTAGGAATGCAGCTGGGGGTTTATCATTGGCGTTATCAAGTGGGCTCCTGTCATTGCAGACTGTTGGTTTTGGGACACAAACATCCTGTTAATCCTTTGGGAGGTGTTTTGGGTCTAATTCAGCAACCACAACTATACTCATCCACACCACGTATCTACATTTACTACACAGACACACTGCACTCCATTCATTTCCTATAGAGCTGAGCAACCAGGGAAACTTGACCAATGTGCGGTCCACAAGCTTGTCGGTTGAGTGTGATGTGATTTTGTTTCATGAACAATAGTTCTGCCTGACAAATGCAAAATATACAAGAAGTTGATGACAGTCATCCAAGGCTTCCCAGTTCTCTACAACTTATATTTGAAAGACTGCAAGAATAAAACAATGTTTGGAGAACAACCTGCATTGTTAGGGGTGATGATAAGCTCTTAAGTAATTTAGATTTTTTTCCTGTTTATTTTCAATTAATGCTACCTAGTTAGTGCTTGTGTGACAAGTAGAGCTGTACCTGTGTAGTAGGGGAACACTGCTATTATCTCCAGACGGCAGGAAAACCAAGGATCTGGTCCCGGCCTCCCAGCACAATTCAACTCAGGCCTACACTGTACTATGGGGGTAGGAAGAATGGGACCTCTGTCACGGGGTTTACCTAAAAGGGGTTGTGGCCTAGTGTGTTACCTCTGTACCTGTGCTTATGTGCAATAACACCAAACTGCTTCCCTTAATCCCTTCCACGACAGTTGTAGGAGTAAATCGCCCCTACTCTGGAGAATCACCTCTATGAAATCATCAACAAACAGCCCGGAGTTAGAATAAAGCCGATAAAGGATTTATTATATTAGTGGAACAATGTGGAACTAATATAATAATTTAAAAAAATATTGTTGTAAATGCTATTCTCAGTTAACCACACTCACTTCAAAATAGGAATAAGAAATTAAAAAAAAAAAAAGCAAATTAGACTTACCCCTCTCAGTCTAACTCTCACCGGTGAGGTACAAATAATCTATTACCCCTATTGCAATGTCACACAGTAGAGTTGAATGCGTAACTTCTACGTGGGGACTACAAACCCCAAATAAAAATAAATCTTCAATAGAGAGAAAACCACTCAGTACCATACACTACACAAAATATCAGTACTGTGTGTTACAATTCAAAATGACAGCAACAACTTGATAGCTGATCATAACAGTGACAGTTCGACGTTCTAATATTGTCCGTTGCACTTAATAAACAGTTCACAGTGCTCTTACTGTCCCTTGCATGTAACAAACAGTTGCACTTTCCTCTTGCCCGGAGTTCATGGTGGAGTCTCGAGTGGCAGGGAAACAAACTATTGTTTCACTCACGGTGCTGAAGAGTGTCCGTAGTTGCAGTCAGCGTGGATGCAGGGGAAGAAAGAGAAAACGTGCACATCAAAGGCACCGCCGTACACACAATCACTGTCCTTGTCCCAGACGTGCACTTGTTGAATAAAAATATAGCTGCATGCGGCGATTTGCGGGTTCAAACCCTTTTGTTAATGCAAACTGCATGCAGAGTGACAAAAGAAGATAAATTCCACAAATATATGCAGTTAACTGTATGTTTAAGTCAGCAAGGCCACTAGGACAGAGGCTTCCATTCTCAAACAACAAAGCCCAGTTTCAAAATAAAAGCCCCAGAAAAATACTATACCATAAGCCCATATTGTGGCAATCTTCCATAAATATTGTTTTGCTCCATATGAATGTTCAATTCGCACAATCAAGTCACACCTCCCTTGTTCTGCCAATGGGATTCTGGCATCTATGTAGTAATTGGCATAGACATATATACATAGACGCCGCATTGGCCTGTGGATCATACGTCAACGTTGCCGCCATATTGGACCGGGCAAGACTGGCCTGTACACAAGTACAAGTAGACGGGGGAGCTGTGGTTTTTCTGGTTGAAAAGCACTATAACGTTTACATTTCTCAACCAATTTCAATGAGTGTTTTTTATATTCAAGGGTTGATGATCTACGTGGTGTAGAAAAAGAATCTCGATATGTAGGCTGTAATCGCTGCTAGACGCTCAAGAGAGCAGTGTGTATCAACTCTATCTTTTTGGGAAACCTTCAAAGTGTGAGAAAAGTTAGCTAGCCAGCTAACTACAGTCAGATTCATAATATGCCAGTCGCTCAGCCAACACGAGTAGCTTGTCATAAAAATCGGTTGCAGAAAAACGCCAATATAGATGAAAATCTCCATTATAGGCAATTTGAATTGTACCTTATCTTATAATTGTCTTTGTCTGTAATTTTCTGTCTTGGAGTATGTCTGTATCCTTTCACTGCTATAAAAATATAGAAAGCAGACTGACTGCCAGTGTCTCACTATTTGATTTGTACTTGCCGCTTTTGTTCCATTTTTCTCAATGATGGTCAATTATTAGTACTTAAAAATGGGCTATTTAGATTTTTTTTTTCAGTATTTCAAAGTGAATGAGCTGTGTTCTGACCTGGAGCACAAAAAAAAAGCTAAAATGATAGGGGACATAGACAGAAAAAGACATTTCCACAACGTAAAAAACTTTCTGCACATTTCATGTACCTTCAATTCTATTATATAAATTAAATATGGACGTCTCCACAAGTATTACCCAATCCATGCTTGACAATCCTGAGTTTTTACAATTCCTTATGACAATGAATTATTTTCCAAGTAATTCAGTTCATGTAAGCCTAACGTTGATACACACTGCTCTCTTGAGCGTCTAGCAGCGATTATAGCCTAACTATCGAGATTCAAAGTAACTGGAGACAAAACTTTTTTTTCTTCTCCACATAGATTTGAATGAAACTTTCAGGATATGTTTCAGGTACTTATGTGGACATATCCTGCAAGTTTGGTGATAATTGGCCCAACAGTTGTTGACTTTGGTCTATTTATGTGCTGAGCCGTTGGTCAATATCTTGAAAACTAAATAAGATATCAACAACCTTTATGCAACTTTAGATGAGCTTGGTCCAATAATGGTCCACAGAAAATGTGATAGCAATCAGACCTAAGGTTTAGGAGGAGGTGTCAAAAATGTGTTTTTCAAAAAAAATCTAGTCAGGCGGACTTTAGTGGTTCTTGAGGCTTTTTTGTAGAGCACCTTGAGCTGGATTTGTGTGTTACATTTCAAGTCAATCGGAGTCACGGTGTGAGGGGCGTGGCCTTTACAAAATCTCGCTTTTGGGCCTTAATTACAGCGCTACCATCTGGCCGATTGGGCTCGTGTTTCTTAAGAAGCATTTGCACATCATTTCCAGTTACTGGGCCAAGTTTCATGCAATTTGCGAAGCAGCATAAGACGGCAAAGAATAATAAATCTAGTGGGAAAACAATAGGGTTCTACCCCTTAGGGATTTGAACCCTAAGCTCCTGATGAGCTCCTATAACTATTATTAAATTTTATTATTTTAAATTGAGTACAATGACAGGTTTTACATTAAATTAATCCGTAGGAAAACGGGCAACTGTGGGGACATTTTCAAAAAGATTCGATCTACTATCCGACCAAAACAGCAAATTAAAAAAGTGAAGCTAGATATAGCTAACTGAATAGCCTGCCACAGTCAAACTACTGGAGAAGACCTTGGAGAAGAGGAACAGAAAAGAGGATAACACAAGGGCAAGGAACCTCATCTGGACAAAAAGACGCAGGACAAGATTGCTAAAACACAAAGGAAAAATCCAGGAAAATTAAAATTAAAAGGTGAGCTACTATCTCCAAACTCCAAAACCCATCCTAAAAGCTAGCAAAACAGCCCTGTGAGTGACACAGAGTGAGGACATTTTTTTTCTCAAATCTAACAGTTAGAAATGCATACATCTCTACTGCAGCCTAGTGGGCAGGGCCTGCATAAATTAGTAATCTGATACCCTGATGATGTAACCAGTGAGGCGGGGAGAAAGAGGTACAGGAGCAAGTTGTTGAGAGAAATCCTAGAGACCCTGAGAGCTGACTACATGCAGCTGAACCAAAGGGAGGTCAAAACAGATCTGCTCTTCTACACAGAGCACCCAGAGGCCTGGCATGCTGCAATCCATGCAGAAGACACCAGCCTCAAGATGGGGGGCAACAAATCGATCAGGCAGCTATACACAGAGCCCAAATATAACATCAACTTTTATAATGATGGCACTGTAATGGTTCAGGGCTCGGAAATAAAACTAGAAGAGTTTGAAAGACTTTGTCAGACTGAAAGCTCTTACTAGAAGAGAAAAGGCTACTGACCCCGCTACAACTACTGCTCAACCCCAAGCACCCACAGCCTCTAATACCCCCCCGCCTACCTCCAGTACCCCCCCTCCAGCCTCTATTACCCCTGGAACACCCAGGACATCAGTGTCTCTACAGCACATTCAAGAGTGTATGTGTAGAGTGTATATGTATACATATATGTGTAATGTGTGTATACATATATACACACACACACATAGACACCCACACACACCCTCACTCTCAAACACACACACACACACACACACAATGTGTGTGTGTATATATGTATACATATATGTGTAATGTGTGTGTATATATACACACAAACAAAAGGTCATGACATTGTGGTACTTCTTAAAACGTTTTTTTTTAACCAATAATGCCCTTTTGAAGTTCATTGGTCAATATCTTGAAAACTAAATAAGATCTCAACCAGCTTTATCTAACCTTTGCTAAGCTTGGTCCAATAATGATCCACAGAAAATTTGGTGGCAATCGCACCTACGGTTTAGGAGGAGATGTCAAAGATGTGTGTTTTTCAGAAAATTCAAAATGGGGGGAAATCTAGTCAGGCGGACATTAGTGGTTCTTGAGGCTTTTTTGTAGAGCAGCATTACTTGTGTGTCAAATTTCCGTCAATCGGATTCACGATGTGAGGGGCGTGGCCTTTCCAAAATGGGCCTTAATTACAGCGCCACCATCTGGCCGATTGGGCTCATGTTTCATAAGAAGCATTAGCACATCGTTTCCAGTTATTGGGCCAAGTTTCATGGTTTTAGCTCATTCCAGCTCATGGCAATTTGAGCCAAGGCATAAGAAAAAGCTTTTTTTTAATGCATTCCTATGGGGCCAAAATATTACAAATAAGATTCAATTGCAGAAAAAGTACAAGTGTAATCAAAAAAATTGAAAAATAGATTCTCATTCCAGACTATGCTGAATTTTTCAAAGTTTTAACGGCGTGGATAGCTTAAATGGTGTGAAAGTAGTTGAGTTACGAAGTTTTGGGCGGAAGATTTTTAATAATACAGAAGCAAGTGAGTGTTGGTTACTGAAGCAAGCACACTAATATAGAAATAAGTAAACATAAGTGTTGCTTGCTGAAGCAACCACAATAATGAAGAAGTAAGTACGAAAACATAAGTGTTGCTTGCTGAAGCAATCACACTAATTATGTCACATTATGATTATTGTCTTGTATGAATGTGCATCCTTACCCTCCATATGAAATTTCATCCAATGTCAGTAGCGATGTCCCGCTCAGCCTGCTGTAGAATTGAACAACATGAAGGTTGATGAAAAGGTAACAAAAGTCTCCCGTGGCTGAACAGGGAGATAAAATGTAAATATGAAGTTTAAACGTAAATTCAATCAGGAAGGCTACTTCCCGCCCCTTATATTCTGTCAGCAGGTCAACCACGCCCTCAGTTTTGCATCGTCCATTCACCGTAATGTATGCACTTTTCTCCTCTCCTCCCTCTCCAGCATCCAATCACTAACCATTTCCTTCTATTTGTTTCCCCTCAGTTGCTTTCGTATTTCTGTAATTTCAGCTGCTTAAACCGCAGCAGACCGACGCTAAAACAAGCGCTATCCTTAAAAAACGAATTATTGCAAGTAGGCTATTACTCACCTGTCGCCCTCAGCCATCTTGTCGGATTCCGATGATTTCCTAGAGAGCAGTCCTGCGAGCCAAGAGTCCCAGCTCAACCCCTGCCCAGCCCCATCCTGCCAAAGCACCCGTCTCACCGGCTACCAGACCGAGTTCGGCCACTCTCCTACGGTCCAGTTAATCGCTGGTCCGCACAAGGCATCTCTCCAGAGCCAGGTTTGCATCACTCCCTCCAAGTCCGGGCCGATGCCGCTTCCGCCGTTGCTCCCGACTCACATGTTTTCATGCGGCCATTTAGGTCTCAGCCGTGCTGTGTCCAAAGTCCCTTTCCAAGCCTTCTGCCCTACTCACTCCCCAGCTTCCCTGTGCTTGTCCAGACCTCAGTCGTCACGATTGCCAGCCATTTTGCAATAACTTCTATCTAATATCTGCACTTTTCCAGTCAGCACCTTCCTCTATGTCCGTAGTGGCTGCGGGGACGCCCCGGTCACTGTGCGGTATAGGTATGCTAGGTCGGCAGGCACTACCTCGTATATCACAGTCTCTAACCCAATAATATTTCATATATTAAACTTGCATTTGTATCATTACTGTCTATTCCTGCGATTTCTATATTTCATTCATGTATTACCTCAATAGTAGCAGTAATTAATAATAGTAATAATTAGTAATCAGTAATTTGTGAATACAAATGTATTTTTCCTGCTCAAATTGTTTTTCACTCTTGCACATCATGATACACTCCTGAAAATATTTTTGCAGGGTAATACCTTCATACAGTACGAGTCAATAATAGGGAGATTAGCAGGCTTTATGCCCATCATTGTGAATGCTAGTGTGTATTTTAACTTCTGGAGGGATTCTGAACTGCTTGACTCATCTAGAATAGTCTGAGTATATTTTTCTTGCTTATCATGTTGTTATTAGCTGTACTTAGACTGCTTCAGTACTAGTGCTTTAATCAATAGTCTATTGTTAGCTGCTAGTTTCTAGTCAGTTTCTGTTTGTGTCATAGCCCCTATTGAAGGTAGTTTCACCCAAGCTAGGCCAATTGCCTTGTTAATTCTCTGGGAGTGGCCTGCACTCCTGGCAGGCAATTAGCAATCAGTAGGAGCAGTCTTTACTGCTGCTCTGAAACTGCTGCTGCGAACAAAGGCAACAGGCTACTTTTGCCTTTTTCATTTTTGCCATTACTTTTTCATAAGCAGTTGTTATGAAATGTAAACTCGCCTAGTTTGGACTGTCTGGTACGTTGGTCCACCGTGGCCAGCTAGTCTAGTCGGTCAGAGCAGGTAAATTGGATTCCCCTCCAGATTTAGCCTACTCAGAAGGCCAGCTCGGCAATCGGTACTCCTGTCCGCTGCAGCCTGCTAGTTAGAGGCCAAACTTGCCCATTGGCCAGTCTGGTATCGCTGGCTCGCTGCATCCAGCTAGCCTAGATGATGAGTGTCAGCCTAGCTAGGAGGCCAGCCCTGCAGCTGATAACGTTGGTCGGCCGTGGCTGGCTAGCTAGAGGCCAAACTCGCCTGGTCCTGGCAGTTTGGTAACGCTGGCCGAGCCAGCTAGCCTAGTTGATCAGTTTAGTTTAACTAGGTCACCTTCACCCTCAGTGTCAGCCTTAGTTAGGAGGCCAGCTCACCTACCGGTTTCGTCGGTCCGCTGTGACCAACTATCTAGAGGCCAAAACTTGCCTTGCGTCGGCCAGTTTGTTAACGCTGGTCCGCCATGGCCAGCTAGCCTAGTCAGTCAGTTCACGTTGTTCGGTTCTCCATCCTCCCTTCCCTGTTTTACCAACTCCTCACCACAGTCCAATTGTTTTGGGGGTTCTCCTGTCTCATATCTGCCCCTGGGAGCTTCACCCTATCGCTGGATACCACTTGGAGTCTACGCCAAACCTATCCTCATGCACATTTCTCATGTCTGTTAATAAATGGTCATAATTGTAAACCTAGCCTCTCATGATTGAACCTGATTTTCTCCCAATTAAGGGAAGATGAGAAAAATCTTTTTTTCCTTCTGGAATTGCAGCCTTCGAGTATTACATCAAATTAAACAACTGGCATTTTATTTCAATTTCAGCTAAGGAATAAAGTATTGCATCAAATTTGGAAAG
>CABFOQ010049016.1:0-11280 GCA_900660455.1 Gephyroberyx darwinii | reverse complement strand
GGCCCTGGGACACCTCGGCGTACATGCCATCTCCCTGCGGTGACAAGCTCTCCTCAGGCCCGTCGGAGGCCTGGTAGAGCGGGTTGGACTTCAGCAGGTCTAGCCTGTCGCTCTGGTGCTCTGGCTTGGCGCCGGGCCTCACACTGTCCCTGGGATCATGGAGGGAGTAGGTATGGCAGGTGACCCTCTTGGGTGGAGTGGGTGAAGGCGACGTGAAGGAGGGGGCGCCGTGTTGACTGGAGCACGCTTCCTCCATATTTTTGTCCAGCCTCGGTAGAGATTTGCTTCTGTTCTCCATCAGAGTCAGCTCAGAGTACGTGACGCCTGAGGCAGCGGTGAGATTTAGATCCCAGGAGTCAGTGGGACTAAATGACGGCGAGTCTTCCCGTCGGCTCGGGCTAACCCTGCCGTCCACTTCCTCTGGGTTTGCGTTCCCTCTCTGACTCTCTGCTCTGCCGGGGTCCGGGTGGGTTTCGCCATGATGTGAGGTTTTGTCAGGTAGAGATCCACTGAGGGAGTGGCTCAGGGGTATGCCTCTTTTTGGTACTGGGGGAACCGCCTACGAGACAAAACACCAAAAGACAATATATGTTTTTTTAATATATTTGTTTTCAAGTAGAAACTGTGTGAACCTTCAGCTAGTTTTGAGATGTGATCAAGTTTCTTCTGAAGCTCTGCTGAAGATGCAGCTTGTGAACAAGTGACAGTGAACAGAAGACCTCTAGGACTTCCCTAGGATGGATTTGGATAAAATGGATTTTTATTTGGATTTTATGTAATGGACCTACACAAAATAGTCCAAATTGGTGATTGTTGGATTGGAAGATTAGAGTATCTGTCCATAGGACCACTTTAAGTCATGCACTGCACAGAGCTGGGTTTTATGGAAGAGTGGCCAGAAAAAAACATTGCTTAAAGAAAAAAAGAAAAAAAACACGTTTGGAGTTCGCCAAAAGGCATGTGGGAGACTCCCCAAACATATGGAAGAAGGTACAGATGAGACTAAAATTGAACTTTTTGGCCTTCAAGGAAAATGCTATGTCTGGTGCAAACCCAACACCTCTCATCACCCTGAGAACACCATCCCCACAGTGAAGCATGGTGGTGGCAGCATAAATCTCCTGTTACCTGTGAGAGGGGCATCGTGCCGACAGACACCGTCCCGGTCAGCTTCCTGTTCTTAGATTTGGGCGGCAGTGCAGGCGGCTGCACGGCGGGAAGGTTGTTTTGCTGCTGGCTCCTCAGGTGATTCCCACGGTCAGTCCTTTGGTCACTGATGCGGTCGCTCTTCTGGTCCCATAAACTCCTCAGAGCTTGTACACTCACCCCCGGCCTCTGCTCGGCCTCGTACTTCACCACATCATACAGCTCGCCTGTGGTTTCCTGCAGTAGAAACAACAGACAGTATTATTGTCACTTTTCATGCCCCAATTCAAAATAAATTTGTCCACATACATTTTAGTTATAATCTCAAAGTTTCTCAGGGAATTTGACTTCAACGTGGAAAAAATAAGCTTTGTGCAACTGCCATAACGTATTGAAACGCGTGTAAAACTCATGTTTAACATTACATACTGTCATTCTGGATCAAAAATTCAAGTCAAGTCAGTTGACAGAGAAAAATATCGTCACACGTAAATCAGAATGTAGACACGGTCAGTAGCGGGGGCGACAGGGTTTCAACAGGTGGCGCCAAACTGCAGAACAGACAACAAATGTATCCAACACACCATTTGGAGGAAAGTCCAAGTTTCCACAATCTTGCTGACACTTGACATTTTAGTTGTGTATCAATTTAAAGCATTTAAAGTAAATAAATAGTTCATTAGATAATTGACGCCTTACAGCAAGGTCCTGGGTTTGAATCTCTGCTCCGATCCTTTCTGCTCGTGGGTTTCCTCCCACAGACCAAATACATGCAGGTGGATTGAAGACTCTACATTGTCCATAAGTGAATCTGAGTGTGAGTGTGTTTGTCTGACAACCTGCCTAGGATTTCCTGCCTTCTGCTCCCAGTGCATGCTGGGATCGGCTCCAGCCAACAACCTTTCATCTCTGCATACTGTAGCGAACCAAAAAAGTCAGCTCCTACGCTCACCTCGTAACAGCAGGAGGTGAGGTATTCTCCGAAGGGCTGGATGGGGCTGACTTTGTAGTGCTCTATCAGGTCTGTGAGGCTGCCGTGAGTCTGGCAGTCTCCGGAAATGACAAACAGTCCATCTTGGTTCTGGGTGACGACAAAGTGGCGGCATCTGTCTTGTCCCCTTCGGAGGAAGTGCACGGGCGGTGAAATAAGACACAATGCAGTGACACAATACAGAAACATTTCCTCAACTTTTGACAATGGACACGTACTGTGGGCAGGCAAACTTAAATCCCATTTAGTTTTAGTGGTTATGTGTTGTGTATGGAGGTGTCTCACTTGTAGGACAGGATGTAGCCAATGGCTTTATCACTGAGGCGAATGAGAAAACAGCCCAGGGTCTTATCTCTTAGCAGATCCTCTGCATCCCTGGCAGAGGCAGACAGAAGCGATTAAACACCGTCACAGGCAAATTAAGTTTAAAAATAACACTGCCATGTTGTAGCATCCTCCCCGTCTTTCAGTTCCTCTCCCACAAACACACTGACGTTGCAGCAAACTCCGTCCGACTGTTACATCAAGGCCAAAGCAAACGACCTTAACAAATACAACTTTTTTTAAGTGAATTCCGCATTGACTGGATAGTTTTGAGCAAGATCGTGTTCCTATTTGCGTTCACACCAGTCATATCCCGCGGTAAAGCGCTTTACTTTCTCACTTACTTCCTGGCAGTGAAGCCTTGAAACCAGTCAGGGAAGTTTCCATTGTGCAGGATGAGTGACGCCTGAGTCTCTGTGAACCACCTCAGCACCAGCTCCTTCAGGCCTCCTTCTGAGGCCTCCATCTGCAGGTCCAAGCCCGACATCTTCTCCATCCTCACGCCTTCCCAATGGCTTACGAACAAACTGGTAGTAGCACACCGCGCACAGCTCGCCATCCCGCCGCTCCGATGACGTTTATCTCTCTGCCAGATGCCTCATTTGACTATTTCCGTCCTGCATCTCTCATCTGAACAGTGACCATTGTCTCGTCTAACTTGGACTTTTCATTCATTTTACTATCGCTGTTCCTTGTCCCAGACTCTACTGTGACAACTTGGTCACAAAGGGGATCATTTATACATTTGTTCCCCCCCTTGGTCTAAGATGTTCTGTTAAGGGAGGGGCTGAGGATGGGCAGGGGGTGTGGAGACAGGTTATAATAATATAGTAATTTTTATTTATATAGCACTTTTCAAAACAGTTACAAAGTGCTTCACAACAAAGAAAAGTAAAAAATGAACAAGGACAAAGGTCAACAAACCAGAAAGATCAATAAGCCAGCCATGTCAAGAAACACAACACAAAAGCTGTTTGTAAGTTCACGATGTTGCAATTTATCTGTCTCCTTATCGAGAATGAACCTCAAAGAGCAAACTGTACAGCACAAAACCCAGCGCTGTGCATTACAGCATCATACCTACCTACAATTTGTGCTATAGAAAACTTTACCATCCCTAATGAAGAATTTGTGGGATGTGGATATTACTACAACCAACAATATATTTATAGACACACAATATGGAGTGCTGACTCTGTTTCGCCTTAAATTGTAGTGGCTAATTGT
Organism: Gephyroberyx darwinii; assembly: GCA_900660455.1. Taxonomy (NCBI): domain Eukaryota; kingdom Metazoa; phylum Chordata; class Actinopteri; order Trachichthyiformes; family Trachichthyidae; genus Gephyroberyx; species Gephyroberyx darwinii. The sequence continues at coordinate 7,592 of CABFOQ010049016.1, read as the reverse complement.
AGTTTCTGGCAAATGTTAGCAGCTTGATTGTCTAACAGAAAGGTTTAGTATAGGAAGAGCCTTTTGGTAAAACATTTTGGTAAAATAAATCTATGAAAATCTGTAGGCCGATTTGGCTTTTTGTTTAGTTATTATCATTGTAGGAAACTGACACTGCACATTGTTTATGCAACTTTCACCTTAATGTTAGCCTGCTATAACGTTACTGGAGAGATTTTTCCTCCAGTGGTAATAAAACACATAAAAAACGAATGGTTAACTTAATAAATACATGGCGAATTTAATCTAAGACAATTAATATCCAACCAAATAAACCAGCTCAACTTTTATGTGCTTTTCAAGTTAGTTAACATTATTTTGTCCACGGACATTCACAGACACGTTACCTGGCGGTAAATCTTCCGTTGCTTTGATGATTACCTATAATCCTTTGCTATTACTACTCAGTGCAGGTACAAATTTACAACAGCAGGTGGCATAGTTGTCCCATTTAGCGGGATTTAACCTGAACTTTTTCAACTGTGTTACATGGACCCACGTTCCTCCGGATTCTGATGTCACCAACTTGGAATGAAATCAAATGAAGTAATTTTTAATTGTTACTTCTGTTACTTTTTATTTTTTATTTTTTTTACAGCGTTTGGTGAGGACAACAGGCATCTTAATAGTTAAATTGTTAATAGTTTAATTGTTTTCTTTTCTTTAGTGTAACCTGTGTGCAATCTTTGGTTAGTAACCTGACTACTAGGGCACTTTAGGGCTCAGTGAAGACACTCAGACCCATTTGATTGATTATTGCATGTGATTATTTGCAGTGTTGATATAACTATCACTATTTGTGTGTTGTGTTTGTAGTGATTCTGCCATATTAGGCCTTTGGGCCCTTCCCCACCAGGGTGGTTGGTTGCTGTGCTCTACACAATGTAGTCATTAAAGGCCCTCTGAATATTCTGGCTGCTTATGCCAGTTAGTAGTGCATCATTGGCCCAGTGTAATCAAATAATTGTCACTGTATTGCCCAGTCAAATATTTTTATCCAGTGAGTTAAACTATCCTGTTTGTATGCATTGTTTTAAAACTTTTATAAACTTGTGAATAAACTTATTTGTACTCCATCAGGTCCTGGTTCCATTTATTCCATTTATTCTGAACACTAACCTGGTTTGGTTGTGGCTAGGGTAATACTGTTCACCTGCTCACCCAGGGTCATAGAAATCAAACTCTTAAAAGAATAGATTGATAACAAAGATAATTTAACTCTAACTCTTATAAGATAGTTTGGGATATTATTAACCTTATGTTTACAATTTCCTACAATATAATTCACTGGAATGTATCAAATGTAGAAAATCTGAGCCCAGTTATTAAGAGTAAAAAACAAAATCTATGAAAAAGCTCAAAGGGCATCACACCGAGGTCCAGTGCACAAAGTTGCTGCTCGTTTCTACTGTCGTATCGTGAATGCAGCGTTTGTTAAAAGCAGACAGCCATGGGGCGCGCGCTTTAAAGACGCCAGGTGTCACAGTTTCACGCGCGGGCTGAACAGGTGGCCAGGCACTAGAGCGCGCGCCGGGGAAATGGAGAGCTTAGCATCGACACGTGCCGTTCTTTCTTGTAAGAAGGGTTCTTTCTTGTGGAGAGCCCTCGCGGTCTGTGCTTGCAGCACGAGAGTCAATGCTGTTAGGTCTGAGCATAGGAGGACAGGCCGCTCACGAACAAGACTTGAAAAATAATTTTAACACGGTAAGACCCTTCTTGTTTAATATTCACTTTGCTCTGCTCATATGTTGACAACAGTTAGGTTCAGAATTAATTTCTTAGGAAATTGCAATGATATTTGATTGCAGAAGAATTTCTATTCTTCACACACTGCCCTAAATTCACAACTGTACCGTTTTCATTGCACTCTAGAATAAACATTAAACTGAGTTGCAAGAAAATAGCTCAACTTGTTGTGGTTAATTTCTTTGTAAAACCTTTTCTTTACTATTAAAACATCATTTATCTCAGTTATCTCTTCACGTATTGCAGTTATGCTTATTAAAGATGTTGTGAAAACGTGTTTGGATGTATATTTTAAGTGTGCTCTGTTATTACAGGCGATGAAAAGTGAAACGGCACAGTATCATAACTATCTACATCATTGAGGACTGCAGGCATGGCGTTATTCAAGCAACAAAAAGTGGAGGATTTCTATGAAATTGGTGAAGAGCTGGGAAGGTACAGACCATGTTGTATATTTTCTCCTTTACCCACTTAAGCTTTGAATATGAAAAAGACTGAATGGTTAATTTTACTGGGTTATGTCACAGGTTTCACAAGTGCTGAAACCCAACTGACCAACTTTTATACCTTGTTTTCCTGTAGAATTCCTGCCAGTATCATGTATTTTTCATAATTAAATGCCTAGTGATGATTACCTTGAGTATTCTGATGTAGTAAATCATTGGTACATATACTTGATGGTACTAGGGCAGGGTATGGATAGCTTATTGATGTCATTCCAATTTTAAATCTGTTGATGGATAATGCATTCTTAAAACGATTACTCAAGTTTTCTTAGTTTGTTGGAATTTGCACTAAGGAAACCACTTGAGCTTAATCTGACTGGTTGGAAAAGCAGATGGCATGTACAAATGTTACATAGAAAATAAAGTGTCAGAGCTGCTCTTAAGTTTAAAGTATCACAATATAAGCATAAGATCCTGGATCTTAAAATAAGAATGCTGATCTAGGGTCACGTTTCTGGTGAAACTGGCCTGCACTGGTTTTCTAAGATTCCTAATTAGTAAAGGCCACGATTGGCAAGACTTGAAGGGCATGCTGTTATTGACAGATAAAGCCGTACCATCTTAAACCACACTCAACGGTCACATTGACTTATTTTAGTAATGTATCAGGAACAGTGTGTTGAAGAGCCACATCATTATCGATATCTAGACACCTTTTCACCTTTTCAGTTAAAAATTTACTAGACATGTAGGCTACTACCAAGCAATTATCGCTATGCAGCCACATCTCTGAAGTTAAACTGCATCATTAATTGCATACTGCAATGCTCCCCATGTGTTTTTCAATATCTTAAACCACTGAAAACAGTAGGACATTGTGCACGAGTGCTTCGTCTTTGGCTTATAATTGTTGTTGTAACCATGCACAACTTCAAACAATTGTAAAAATGTTTCTATCTTAAACCATCGATTACACAGAAAGCTTCACATATTACTACTACAACAAAATGGTGCTAGATTTACAGATATATTAGATTTATTTAAAAAAGCGTCTTCAGCTCTATTAATGTCCAAATGAATGCAGTCCGCTACATAGTGCAGCACTGTAGCGAAAGGTGCTGCGTTTTGTCTGATGGAGACAACTGTTAGATGCATGTCACACTGCTTCTAAAAGGAGTCGTCTATCTTTAGCTGTGGCTATATCTGCTCTCAGACCAGCTATGAATGAGGAAGTGCAGTGTTAGCTTCCTACTGACTGAACTCAGACTCAACCGCATAGCACCAGTCATCTGACCTCTGACTCTCAAACTGGGTGTCTGGCTGCCTCTAACCTCTAAACCCAGTGATTTCCATGTGGTATTGGATGATGTTTGTGTATTAATGTGAGCGTAAGGATCTATGACGTAGGTGCAGAGTCATCGGGGTTATCACATGCAGGCGCAGTTATTGGCACCCCACTATGAATAGACCAGTTGGTCCGTGGTGGAAATATTTGTGGGACAAAATTGAATTACATGTGACAACGCCATACGCCATGTGACAAATAAATGTGGAATGTGCAATATGTAGTAAGCAATACAAATAATAGCTATACCTTTGTATCTATACCCTTCTGTTTTCCAGTAGTTAACACAGAAGTGCATCATTCTGACCTGACCTATCGCTGTCCCTCGAGACTTCTCTCTAGGATTGTGTTTTGCATCTCTGTGATTCCACCTATGTTCCAGTGGGCAGTTTGCCATTGTAAAGCAATGCCGAGAGAAGAGCACGGGGCTGGAGTTTGCCGCCAAGTTCATCAAGAAGCGCCAGAGTGTGGCCAGCTTACGAGGCGTGCGGCGGGAGGAGATCGAGCGGGAGGTGAACATCCTGCAGCAGATTCAGCACCCCAACATCGTCACGCTGCATGACGTCTACGAGAACCGCACTGATGTGGTGCTCATCCTGGAGTTGTGAGTGCAGCAGGATAAGGTGCCTTGTTACCATAGACCGGCGGAATAAAGAGACAGGTTTTATTTGGATACGGTTAAAGGAAAAATCCACCCTCAAAGTGTTATTTATTTTTTTGGTGTAGCCACTTTCCCTGAACCTGCCTCGTCTATTTCAACTTCAGTTAGTGATTTACTACATTTCCCAGAATGACTTTAGACATGCGCCAGAAAATCGGCCTTGTTGCTTTCAGCTGTGAGCTATATGTGAAGGCGGAAAGAGTGACATGTCTTGTGGCTGCATTGCATTCTGGTCTATCTTGGCTACTGCATTACATTCTGGTCTAGCTTGGCTACTGTCGGTGGAGAAATTGGTCTCTCCTCTCCTCCGATGGATTTCTCCCTGTATTACATTAGTCATTTAGCATACGCTTCTATCAAAACCGACTTACAATTGCACAAACAAAGTGCATTCAACATAGGTAGGCACGAGAACTACTAGTCACCAGAAATCGTAAGTACATTTCATTCCTAAACAAGCATCTAAGAACATAACCAGGTGGGTTTTCAGCCTGCGGCGAAAGATGGGCAGCGACTCTGCTGTCCTGACATCAGTGGAACGGGGGGCAACTCTTGGGGCAACCGTCGCCTCGAGGCAGCAGAGCGAAGTGGTCGGGCGGGGGTGTAAGGCTTGACCATAGCCTGGAGGTAAGAAGGAGCTGTTCCTTTCACTGCCCTATAGGCTAGCACTAGGATGGATGAACTGGATGCGAGCTGCTACAGGGAGCCAGTGTAGAGAAAGGAGAAGGGTAGTTTTATGGGAGAACTTGGGGCGGTTGAACACCAGACGAGCTGCAGCTTTCTGCTCCAGAGGTCTGATAGCAGATGCCGGGGCACCAGCAAGGAGGGAGTTGCAGTAGTCCAGGCGGGAGATGACGAGCCTGGAATGATATATTGCTTGGCTGTACCGGGTGGTCACTAAGGTGTACCAGCTGGTTGCTAGGGTGTCCTAGGTGGTTGCTAGGGTGTCCTATGAGGTTGCTAGGCTGTAATAGGCTGTTGCTATGGTGTTTCTACAGGGTTGCTAAGGTGTACTAGGTAGCTATAGTAATCCTATAGTTCTCTATAGTAATCCTATGGTTCTTTATAGTAATCCTATGGTTCTCTATAGTAATCCGTTGCTAGGGTCTTTATAATTTGTTGCTAGGGTGTGCTAAGCCGTTGCTAGGGTGTTTATAGCTGGTTGCTAGGGTGTCCTAGGCCGTTTCTAGGATTTCCTAGGCCATTGCTAGGGTGTGCTAGGCGGTTGCTAGGCTGTCATAGTTGGTTGCTATGGTGTCCTAGGGGGTTACTATGTTGTTTATAAGTCGTTGCCAGGGTTTAATATGTCAATGCTAACGTGTACTAGCTGGATCTAAAATGGCCGCCTGGTTCCAAAATGGCGGCATCTGTAGTAGTACTAGTAGTCGTAATAGAAAGTTGAACGAAGTTCATTGAATTGAGTGGAGTTGCATTACAAATACATTGATGTCTATGTGACTGCTAAGGTGTACTAGCTGGATCCAAAATGGCCACCTGGATCCAAAATGGTGGCATTTGTAGTAGTACTAGTAGTAGTAGTTGAAAGTTGAATGCAGTTGCATTACAAATACATTGATGTCTGTGATTTCTAAGGTGTACTAGCTGGATCTAAAATGGTGGTCTGGATCCAAAATGGCCATCTGGATCCAAAATGGCGGCATCTGTAGTAGTACTAGTAGTAGAAGAATGTTGAATGAAGGTGAATGCAGTTGCATTACAAATACATTGAAGTCTATGAGAGTACAAAATACATTGAAGTCTAAGGAGAGTTCAGAATACATGGAAGTATATGGGAAAGCACAAAGTAGGGGTGGGCGGTATAAACGGTATGAGCGGTACACCGGTTGAAATATGCGCCACGGTATGGATTTGGCTATACCGTTTGTACCGGTACACAATGGACTTTGACTAATACATATAGCGCGCGTTCCTTAGCATTGCCTGATGCTAAATATTACAAAAGCTATCCGTAGCATCACTTAGATATTTGAATATGAGGAAAAGCATAAAAAGCTGAACATTTCAATATAGTATAGGTCCATGTAGCTTTAAAACTGTAGGAGTAGCGACAAGTTAAAAAACCCATAAGAAGTTGAAATTTCCAGCTGCTGCTAGAGTGGAGACCTGAACATTCTATAATGTGAGTGTACCACAAAAGCTGTATGAGCGGCGGCAATTTACAAAATGTCTGGAGATTTTCAAATTTCTAACTGCCACCACTCTGAATCTGAGCATTGCACAATGCATTTAAATGGGGACAAAAATTGCGAAAAACCTGAAATTGCGGGGGGAGGGGGGGAGAAGAAGAAGATCCATTTATTCACATTACGGGTGCACACATGCACTAACACACAACACACACATGCAAGGGGTAGTGACCGTCGAACACAACACACACATGCAGAGGGTATTCCGGCATAAGTTGGAATGCTTAGAAAAGTAATAGCATGCTATTGGAGAATAAGCTGAACATTTTAAGGTTTGAATGGCATCGATAGCATAAGCGGTTCAAGCCGCATTAATGTGTAAAAAAGTGTACGGAAGAATAATAGTAAGTATGCAGAATAACAATCCTGTACTTACTGAAGCAACCACACTAATTAAGCTCAATATACTGCCAAATGTTTTGATTTGACATCTTTTTCCTGTGTGCCGAGAAATGTACATACCCGACACCAGGATTTTATTTTGGCAAATGAGATGAATCTGTGACATCTGAATTAGGATGTATTCCGACCTACAGGAAGTGGGCCATTGGCTTAGCCACCTCATTGGGGCCACTCAATTTCAGCGGAATTCCCCTCCTTTTCCACTTCCTTTAGAAGTAGTAGTACAGCAACAACAACATAGCCAGCAAGCTAGCTATAGATGTAGTGGTTAAAACTCTACAATGGAAAAACCTGTGGAATAATTGGATCTGGCAAAATGACAGGCCTGTGCAATTAATTCTGTGGAGGAAAAAAAGAAAAAACAAGTGTAGAGTGACTATTTAGCCATTTCTGTCAGCCAACTCATGTATTGATTTTATATGAGAATAAAATGTAAATGCGATTTAATTTGGCATCAGGGCCCTGTTGCATCGCCCTCCGGCTAACTCACTTAGTCAGCCGAGTGAGGCAGGGAGCGATCGGCAGTAATCCCCCAAAACTGCAACAGTCAAGCCAGAAGCCAACTATCCATGTGTACCGGTGGGGTGCCCACCATACGACCAAGTAGATTGTCTCTCGAAGGGTGACGTAGTGACAAAATGTAAGCTATGCATTTCTGGATCTAGCTCGGTCATTCTAGCCTTATGTGAGACCTTCTATGTGTATAGCCAGGCACCAGCTGCCGTGTGGCCATTCCTTGTTGCAGC